>SNQJ01S0231112.1:0-12981 GCA_010110895.2 Picea sitchensis | reverse complement strand
TAGATGGATAATTTGAGCATTACTAAAAAAGGAGCATCTAGTTTAAAAATGAATGAAGAACAAAATCCATGCCCTAGTGAAAATAAGTTAGTCGGTGGAGGATTTTTGAACGGAACTATCCCGGATGTGAAGGCAGATCCTGTTGCAGTGCAGGAAACAAAACAAATAATCTATATTTCACAAATGAAAAGAACTATTAGACAAATGGAAAATGAAATAACAAGGTTTAGAAGAAAGGATATTTTTTTTCTTAATCTAAGGATGTCAACCCCATAACAAAGAAGGGACCGCACCCCAGAGGAAAGAATGGGGTTTGAAAATATTGATAATCAACCAAAAAAAAGGGTTCCCAAAAAACCAACATAGAATGCAACAATACTTGATGATCCATACAATGAAGAAATGGTCGATCCACGTATATATCTGAAGAAGATGAAGAAGATCCTATCTGAAAAGAAAATGTTTCCCAAACATAGGCACATGTAATTAAGGATAAGAATAAGGAGAATTATGAAAAAGATACTTAAAAAGAGAAAGAAAAAGATAATGATAAAAATAAAATGGTGAACACATAAGCCAAAGGAAAAAAAATGACCCTCAATCCTGTTCAAATGATGTATAGTGTTGTTGATGATCTAAGAAAGCCGAGAATTAATCTTCCTTTCAAAGAAGTGGTAAAAATTGTCCAACAAAGGGAAAAAATTTTAAAATTATTGGATGAGCCAGCCAGAAGAATCAAAGAAGTAATTACAAACCCGAAGCAAATTCATAACACATCAACAGTGAAATTAAGAGGCAAGGTTCCACCCTTCTGCAATTCAATAGAAAATCATGATGTTACAATTGTCTTGTAGATTCGGGTGCAAAAAAAACATCTTTCCATTGGAGATTATGGGATCACTTGGCATGAGGTGCACCAAGTATTATGAAATCGGAAAGAGAATATATTCAATTGATTCCAAGAAGGTGCTAGCTTATGGTGAAATCAAAGATTTTTATTCCTGGATTATTGTTTCTCATATCATTACAATTTTTAATATCATAGTGGTGGACCTACCTCCAACATACGGGGTTGTCCTTGGAAGAGACTGGTATTCTATGATTGGTGTCTATATAATGAATTATGGAAGTTGTATGATGTTACCTGAAAAATATGGAGCAATGATCAAGGTTCCTCATGAGCCCAGGAGACCATTTTCCTTCAAGAAAAAGTAACTACGCTATCCTTGATATGGAGAAAATTGAGGATACAGAGGATGAAGAGAATCAATTTTTTGGATATTGGAGAATGTCACTTGATGGAGCATGTTCAATTTGGGGGAGAAGAGTGGGGATTGTGCTTAAAATTACAGATAATATTGCATACCTTCATGCCATTAGACTTGAGTTCCATTGTATGAATAACAAAGCAGAATATGAGGCCTTAATTCAAGGAATGATCATGGCATTAAAGATGAAGATTGAACATTTAATTGTGACTGGTGATTCATAATTTTTTATCAATTAGGTCATTCAAAAGAATAATATGAAAAAAGAGAATCTCATATTATATTTCAAGAGAGTAAATGAATTAATGGAGTTTTTTAGTTCTTTTAATATTTCTTTTATTCCAAGGTATAAAATCAGAAGGTTGATTCTTTAGAATTGGTTTCTTCATTGTCAAACCCAGCTGACATTCAGAGTGAAACATATTTCAAAGTAAAAAGACTATTTGAACCTTAAATACCAGATAATCAACATTATCTTCAAGTGTTTGAAAATGGTGAAGATTTAAAATATTTCCTAGCAAATGAAAACTATGATGAAGATAATGATGTTACTCACGTCCCAAGAAACCGTGTCTAGTATGAATCTATTTTCATAAGATATGACCACACAAAGAGACTCACTAAAGAGGTATCCATTAAAAGAGTGCAAGAGAAGAAGAAATTTAATATCGGAAATGATAGTTTTCCAAAATACATAAACTTGGGAGTTGATTGTACACCAAAAGTAATTAATCAGTACATTTTCCTTTTCAAAGAATTTTTAGATGTTTTCGTGTGGAGTTATGATGATCTCAATGCCTACAATAATTCGATATTATAGCATGTTATCCCAATAAGAGAAAGACAAAAACCCTTCAATAAGAAAATAAGGATGATGAATCCAAAATTAAACTGTTGGTGAAAATCGAGTTGGAAAAATTTAAGAAAGCCAGAATAATATTTCCCATCATCCACTCTAACTAGATTTCAAATCTATTAATTGTGAGGAATAAGACTGGGGAGATTTAGATGTGTGTTGATTTTTGGTATCTCAAAAAATCAAGTGTAAAAGACAATTTTCCTCTACCTAATATGGAATTCCTTCTTTAACAAGTCACTAGATATACTTGCATGTCAACACTAGATGGTTTCCCTGGATACAAGCAAGTTTTAGTAGCAAAGGAAGATAGGCCTAAGATGTATTTTATAACATCATGGGAGACATCCACATATGCGCAGATGCATTTTGGTTTGAAAAATGCTAGAGACACTTTCCAAATGGATATGGATCATGCATTTGAAGGATTAATAAAAACATTCATGGTAGGTTACCAGGATGATTTAACTGTCCATTTAAAGACAAGAAGTGAGCATATTCACCATCCGAGGGAAGTATTTGAAAGATGTAGAATGCATGGATTTTCTTTCAATACAAAGAAGTGGTTGTTCATTGTAAGTGAGGGAAAATTGTTGGGGAACATTTTATGTAAATAAGGGATATATATTGACCCAGAAAGGGTGAAGGCTATCAATGAACTTAATCCTCCATCCTCTAAGAAAGTAGTCTAGTCATTTTTAGGGAAGATTAATTTTGTGTGGAGATTTGTTCCTAATTATGCAATCATAGTAAAACCAATTAATGTTTTGTTAAATAAAGATCAAAGGTTTGAATGAACTTCAAATACAAAGGATGCCTTTAATAATATTAAAAAGGAAATTACTACAACACCAATACTTATTAGTCTGTATTTCCAAAGATATTTTATCATGTATTCATTTACCACAGACAGTGTTGTAGAATCAATCCTTACTCAAACAAATGCTAAGTTTGAAGATTCACCGATAATATTTATGAGTAAGACCCTCCATGATTATGAATTGAGATACTCAGAATTGGGGAAGTAAGCTTTATCTTTTGTAAATGAAGTAACACATTTTTGGACCTACATTTTAAATTCTCATGTCATAGCATATGTTCCATTGTTTCAAGTGAATATGCTTTTAAAGCAACAATTGAGAGAAGGGAATGGGTGAACTAGTTGGAAAAGATTCAAGAATATGACATTGAAATCAATCCTCTGAAGGAAGTCAAAGGGTAAGGATCATGTAAGCTCATTGTCAATGGTGATGCTCTAAATGGAATTATTTTAGAAGTTTCAATTGGAAATACTATATCTAGTTCATAATGGTACAGATATATTGTGTTTTACTTGAAATCGGGACAATTTCATGTTAGTATGACTCCAAAGGAAAGAAGGGATTTAAAAATGAATTCAAATCGGTATGTCTTAATTGTTGAAATATTGTTTAGAAGAAATTATGACAAGGGTAAGGATCATGTAAGCTCATTGTCGATGGTGATTCTCTAAATGGAATTATTTTAGAAGTTTCAATTGGAAATACTATATCTAGTTCATAATGGTACAGATATATTGTGTTTTACTTGAAATCGGGACAATTTCATGTTAGTATGACTCCAAAGGAAAGAAGGGATTTAAAAATGAATTCAAATCGGTATGTCTTAATTGTTGAAATATTGTTTAGAAGAAATTATGACAACATGTTGTTGAGATGTGATGATGAAAAGAGAGCTCAAGAACTGATACTAGAATTTCATGAAGGCATATGTAGAGGACATCATTCCTAATACCACCGTATTAATAAAATAATCGAGATGGATATTATTGGCCATCATTCTTCAATGATTCATACACGGTGGTGAGAAAATTCATCCCTTGTCAACAATTTTAAGGAAAGATGAAACAATTTGCAATTCCTTTGTAACCCATATCAATAGAAAAAACCATTCACACAATTCAATTCAGGACGAAGTTGGGCCAATAAATATGAAATCAAGTAAATGACATGTATACATTCTCACTGCCATATATTATTTCATGAAATGCAAAGTAGAGCATTGAAAAACGCGAATCCTAAGAATTGGTTAAATTTTTTCAAGGATAATATTTCCAAGATTTAAAACCAAAGAAATTCAAGACAAAACGATTCAATTTTCATTGATCAAGGTTTATAATTTTTTGGAGAGTATAGAATTGTAATGGGACAATCATCAAATTATTATTCATAAGGGAATGGCCTTGATGAATCTACAAATAAAACGCTATCTCAAATACTCAAAGAAAACCATCATAAGAAAAATATATCTTGAAATTGAAAGACTTTGTGGGTGAGCAGAATGACTCTGAAATACAACATTGGGATGCCTCCTTTGTTTGAAAACACAGGTGTTCCAATAGAGGACCTAAAACCTTCAAGAACCACTCACATAACCCATTCAAAGATCAACACACCGGGATGTTTTCATGTGATAAAAACCCTACAGGGAAACACCCACAACCCCAACCAAATTTTACCACTTGGAGCAGCTTTATTAATGCAAAGAAAGACATGTGATAGATTTTACAAGATATTTTCTCACAATCGACATCGGCAAATGACCCTCCATGCTCTTTTAAATAGATATCATGGACCAATCAGTGTTAATCCACATATCAATGACCATTAAGATCGAGGAGAGTATGAACCGCCTGATCACTCTATGTCGGGAACAAATTGTGACCAAGTAATCTCTCAACTACAAATGTACTAAAGAAAACCACTAGGGAAACACACTTACCTAACGGCCATATTAGACCAAGTAGATCTTAACTAAACTCCTTAGTGTCTAAATATCCCACCATCCCCACAACCGGATAGGACGAAGATTCTACAATAGCATACTAGTAGGTGCTAGCAGGCTGACCCCCTGAATAAGCAACTCCTTAACCCTTTAACAGGACAAATTTTAAAATCTCTGCCTAGGCACTCTGCAACTCATCTCTCTATACTATTTCAAAAGAGCAGTTTAATAACTTGATCATGAATTAACTTCTTCGATGAAGTGCATGTGTAGCTCGATGTGTTTGCTAATACTGATGTTGAACTGGGTCTTTGGCAAGCTTGATGGCACTGACATCACACCAAAGGATGGTCGGATGCTAGTGCTAGAATCCAAACTCCGAAGGATCTATTCAATCCACTGCGTGGGTTTCGACTTTGCATTTCTATCAAGGTTTCTGTGATTCGCTTTTCTCAATAAGAAAGTGCACAGTTTGTTGTTTCTTACAGCCCAAGTGATTGTGTCCTCGAACTACAGTCATAACCCTAAGTAAAGATATTCATCATCGTGGTCACCGAACTAACGAACGCTGAAACCAACCTAACAAAAAAGTCCCCCCCGAACCGTAATGTATCCCTAACTGAATTGTACCACAATTTAACATGTCAAGTATCTCTTAGTCAGCTTCCAATGGCTTTCATGGGGTGTTTGGATACATCGTGCAATGGAGACCAACAAACATAGGAAAGAGATCAGATAAAGATTCAAGGTTAAGAGGCTACCAACTAACTCGACTGCATTGTGGGTGGCATCAACTTTTAGGAGGAAGCACAGTGACGTAAGCTTGACTACAATCTAGAAGGGAGAAGGGGTTGGTTTGCACCTGGGCCCATGTGAGTTTATGAAGAAGGTCACATACTTAGACTGAAAGAAAAATTCTCTCATTGGTTTGCAAAACTTGAGGCCAAGGAACAGTGCAAAAACCAAGTCTTTCATTTCAAATTTCTTCATAATCGTGGGTTTTCACATGGCTGAAAAGTTTTGAGTCACTACCAATAATGATAAGGTAATCAACATGTGCCGACAACGACATGAGATTTGCCTTACTTTCTTGGTATAGATATTGGGATCAAAATGACATCTAGAGAATCCAAAGGCAATAAGAAAGCTATCCATTTTGGCATACCAGTTTTCCTGTGGAGCTCTGTTTTTGAGACCATAAATATATTTCTCGAGGCAACAAACAAGGCTAGAGTCATTCCTGCATATCCTGTGAGGTTGTCTCCATGTAGATTTCTTCTTGCAAATCTTCGCAGGTACAAGATTTAACATCCACTGATGGGCCTCCCATTTATGTGGGGCAGCAAAGGAAAGAACAAGGCGGATGGAATTCATTTTTCTGGCTGTGGGCAAAGATTTCATTATAGTCAATCCATTCAACTTGGGAAACTTTTGGAAACTAACCTAGCCTTGTGTCTTTCAAATCACTTCATCTGATGCATACTTAGTTCCGAGGACCCATTTGCATCTAACAAGTTTCCTTTTGAAGAGGTATTGAAAGATCCCAAGTATCGTTTTTTTCATTAAAGAACGATACTCTTCATTCATTGTTGTATCCCAACTGGATGACCTCGAATCTTCTACAAATGTCTCGATTCTCATGAAAGCTTTTTAAATTTGAGCCAAAAGAGAAGAGGCTCTCACTGAACTGCGGAACTTGTCCGACGCTTAACCAAGGATCACCAAAAAATATCACTAGCTACTGTAAGTTGAATGGACCCATCTAGGAAGCTGAGCTGGTCTCGTTCAAGTTCAGCTGACCTATCCTGGAGGAGGGTAAGGTGGAGGTGGATTTTCATCCTCACTATCACTAATCAAGATGAACCAGACCCATGCCAGTGCTGCACAAATGTTGAAGACAGCTCTCAAGCCTAAGAAGGAACAATTGTCAAGATGGCCCATCAAATTCAAGAGATTTTCATCAAATTTAACATCTCTCTTCTAAGAATAATTTCATTACAATGTGATTTGAAGAAGTCCAGAACTCACATACAACCCCTGTTAAATCAACAAATATACACTTCTCACTTAGGTTGCAATGCTTTCCTTCTCATCAGGAATGTGAGCTCCATGCTATAATCACAAATACATGGAAGTGACTTACATCCGGTTTAATTTTGGTCCAAGCTTCTTCCAATGTTACACTTTTAAGAGCCTTTGTGGGGATGCAATTTACTATGTAATTTGCATTGATGGCTTCCACCAATACTTTAGACTTAATCCCCAGGATTGATCATAATTAGCCATTTATTTTAATGTGGTTCTTTCTCTCAACAACACCATTTTTTGTGGTGTATATAGAACACCGTGTTGCATTTGGATTCCCTTTGTAGTGCAAGAGCTTGTAAAATTGTTGTTCACATATTCACCTCCATTATCTGCTCTAACCTTTGAATTTGATGTCCATATTTTTCTGCCAAGGGGCCTTGTAGGCCAAAAACTTGTCAAAAACTTCACTCTTGAGTTTTAAGAAGTAAAACCAAGAACATATGGAAATACTCATCGCACTGTTAAGAAATACTTGCACCCATAAAAAAGAAGGAGACGAAGTGGACCACACAAATCACCGTGACAGTTGCAAAGGACTCCGAGGTAGCCAAGAGGCATCAGCTTGTCAGGTCCTGCCCATGATGTTTGCCGAACACAACCCCACACAAACAATTCATTCCCAGATGAAACAAGAGGAAGATCAATCATAATCTGTTGGTTACATAGTCTTTGCAATGAGCGATAGTTTAGATGACCAAACCGCTTCATGCCAAAGCTTTCAAGTCATCGTGCTATGAGAAAAAACTACTGAAAAATATGATGACCCAAAGTTGTCAAATCAGACAACCCGGTAATATCATCAAGAATTCTAGTTGCAAGAACATGTTTAGTATATTTTAGATCCTTGATTATAGCTTTGTGAGGTGAAAACTGACGGTTTTACCTTCCCTCGAATGAGTGATTTGATATAATCGATAGAAGGTTACAACAAATATCAGAACATAATACATCATTGAAATGACCATTTTCTACCAATCAAGCCTGTGATCCTACAACACTAAGAGATCTATCATCACCAACAACAAATATTTTCTTGTGTTACATTCATTTAGGGAGAAGAAATATGGTTTTATCCTAGCCATATGATAAGATGCTCCTGAATCAATAAGCCACTCATCAGAAGAAGAAGTAGTAGTAGAAGGTGTATTGAAGGAAAAAACAGAAGCATAAAGTGCATGTCCATGAGAAGAATAAGAAGAATAAGAATCAATATTGATGTTGTGCTTCTTCATCGTTGCTTCTAAGGATGCCATCTTCTTGAAACATTTGGACTCATCATGACCATATTTATCACAAAAGTTGCAATGTCTGTTAGTATTCTTACATTTATATTTTTCTCCTTTGTCACCATTAGGAGTTGAAGCTGTCTAAGAAGGTTTGGGACCCTTAGGTTGTTTGTTGTTGTAGCGAGGATGTTGCTTCTTGGGATACTTGGGTTTATCTTTTTGTTGGGAAACTAAGGCTTTGTTGGAGGTACCTGCAGTGTTGATCACTCCAAGTTGTACAAGTTTATCTTCCTCTCTAATCAAAGAAGCAAAAAAGGACTCAAGAGTGTGTTTTACATATCTTTCCCTAGAGCCTCTTTCATGGCATAAAAGGTAGATACAAACACAAAATATGCACTACTTAGCTTAGAAAGAATAAGATATATGCAATGCTCTTCCTCCATTTTTATATTACATTCTTCACATAAACTTCTGAGTGTTTTAAACTTAGATAGATAGTCTCCAAGGCAAGAAAAATCACTTGGACTCAAGGTCAGTATTTGATTTTCTAACTGTTGTGCTCGAATAATATTGAATTTACCAAACATAGATTCAATCATCTTCCAAGCTTCTTCGGTGTCGTCAATTCCTTGAAGATGGTACCTTAAATCAGGAGAGATGGGCATTCAGATTAGTCCACGTGCTTCGTCATTCCTATTATCCCATTTGGCTTTCTTGGCATCATTAGTGGGTGTTGTTTTCTTTCCCAGGGTAATCCATTACATGCCTTTACTTCTTAATAAATCTTCCATATGAGATTTCCATTGGAAGTAGTTGTTGCTAGTAAGAAACAAACTACTTGTAGAAGCCATATTAAATATCCAGATAATGAGGATTTAAAAACTGAAACTAATGATCTGGATGGAAAGATCTCAAAAAGTTATGCGGTTTTAAAAAAAACGGCACTGAAAATGGACTTCCGATATGAGAGTTATGCCCTTTTAAGAAAAAGGCATAAACGGTAACCAAATAACCACGTGATAGTGTAAGCTACTTTATGAAGTGACCCACTTTTATAAAGAGAAGTGGGGATCACTTTTACAATGAAGTTCCTTATAACAAAAAAGTTGCATGCAAAATAAATAACTTTAAAATAAAATATAAAGCTACTTATAGTGATTCACTTTTATACTTGAAGTGAAATGCGCTTTACAATTTTTTGCATGAACTTTTTCAAAAAAAGTAACAAAAGAGAGACTTGAACTCAAGACCTCTCACTTAATAAGGCAAGTTTTAACCAAATGTTCTAGCAAAACATATTGTAATGTTTAGAAGGATGATTGGGGGTGTTTTTTGTTGTTGTTGTTGTAATGTTCATAAGGAGGATTGGGGGTTTTGTTGTTGTTGTTGAAGATGGCCTTGGAGAGCATGCTAAAAAAAAACTCTTTTCGCACAAGAAAATAATTTCGCTTCTCGATGACAACAAGGGTTAGATCTCGGTTAGCTTACCCATAAGATGCACCTTTTCCTATCTGTTTCTTTTTTTCCGAGATTGCACAGGGCATGGGGCAAAGAGAATACGTATATCTAAAAGAGTAGCAACCTAGAAATAAAAAATACAAAATAAAATAAAGTCAAAATAAAACTTTGCAAAATTTTAAAAATGTGTATTCAGGCTTTATACCTCCGGATCTGACTGTAATGGCCATATCTTGAGAAAACATAAACCTTTTTGAGTGAAATGAAAAGTGTTCTTGAATGAAATGAGTGATACGGATGCAATGGAACAGTCCTATCAGCCCATGAATGTACATAAATTCCAGAAAATGAAGATGAGACAACTGGGCTTCATGATCTCAATCTACAACAGGAGAGGGTCTTCAAACGAGCTTTGATACCATGTTCGACAACACAGGTATTCCAACAAAGGATGAACACCTTCAGTAACCACTCACATAACTAGATCAAATATCAACACACCGATGTTTTCACATGGTAAAACACCTACGGGGAAACATCTACGGCCCCAACCAACATGGACACTTGGAGCAGTTTATTAATGCAAAGAAAAAGAGTACAAAGATATTTTACAAGAGAGTTTCTCACAATCGATCATCGAAAAATGACCCTCCATGATATTTACATAGATATCATGGACCAATCGGGTGCTAAGCCATGGATCAATGGTCATTAAGATCAAGGAGAGTATGAACCGTCAGATCACTCTATGTCGAGAACAAATCGTGACCGTCGGATTTCCTAACTACAAATGCATACTAAAGAAACACACTAAGAAACATACTTTTACCTAACGACATATTAGACAAAGTAGATATTAACTAACTCTTAAGTTTCTAAATATCCTAGCATCCTTATATGTTGGTTTACATAAAAGAAGTAAAAATACCAATGAGCCTTGAATTTAATGACTTGGGCTATGCAATCAACGTGGAATATACTGAAGATACTCTTCCTTTGCAAAATATATTAAATCAACTATTGAAACTGGAAGAAGAATGAAGTGAGGCCTTTTATAAAATAACAAAGAGGCAACAAAAGGTTACGAAATACTTTGATCGAAGTGAAACTCTCAATAAATTTCAAAAGGGTGAATTGGTATTATTGTGGAACAAAGAAAAGGAAAAGTCATCTATGCATACAAAATTTGAGGCACTCTAAATCAGGCCTTACATCATCAAAAAATATTGGGTTTTAATTCATATATGATTAAATACATGAAGGGAAATATGTTGATGTTTCCTGACAATGGGAAGCATTTCAACATTTTCTTCTCCTAAAAAAATTATCTTTTATAAGAACATAGATTTTTCCATTTTATTCTATACATCCTCATTGTTTAGAGCCTATTTCCCAAAGGATAAAACATCTGGTCATGAGATTTTGGATTCTTGATAACCCACAAGGGGTTATCATCCCATAGTTGGAGAAAATTGTTGAACCCCTTTTTTGCTACCCTTTTATTTCTATTTTCACATTTCTTTTCTTACCTTTTCTATTCCCCTTATATATTTTACCTTTCCCAATCTCTCACTTCCCCCCTCTTTTTCCATTTCTTTGTTACAAAATTACCATACTTAGTCATTTTCATTATATTTGCAGAATTTTGGACATGCAGACTTTCGGACTCATGTTATCCTCTCTTTACCTCTGTATAAGTCCATCCAACACTTAGATTATTCTTACATGCAAAATTTCATACTTTTAAACTTGAGGACCTATGTTTTATACCTCCACTATCTCCACTACCCACCCGAAAATTTATAATACTTATCCATTTCATATATCCAAACTCTCATAATCACAGACCTTCTAACTCGCATACCTTCCTTTTCATACTAGTCGCTCACCCCGATTCTATGCCATTATGTGTAGCCTCCTTCACATTTTTCGATGCCAATTTAATTCTATCCCTACAGACTTAACTAAGAAATTTATTGTTGAAGTGGTTGTTAATAAATGATGTTTATACCAAGGCTAGTCATATTTATTTTGATTAATTCTTCCGTTAAAAGAAATATAACTCAAAATCATTTTACCGCACAAAGAAATATTTCAAGAAAAAGTTGGTTAGCTCTTCAAATATAGTCATGAAAAAAATCACTCTGTGGGGATACTTTGAACCTCTTCGTTAGAGAATACCAGAACTACCATTGCTCCCACTCATAATGGTATTACTCAAATCTTCCAGGCAAAGAGAAAAAAAAGGTGTGGACCTCAGGAATAATTCTCGTGGGATGTGTTCCAGAAGTCTTTGAATACAAGGATATTGCCACCTAGCACATTGATAAGTTTATTCAAAACACAATGGTAGTCACGTTGAAGAATACTTCTCCTATTTCATTGGCTCCTTCAATATTCATATAGATGATGAAGTTGCTATAGACGAACCTGGCTTATAAAGGGGAGGAAGCTAGGAATTTCCTAAAAATAAAGAATAATGGAATAGAGCTTCTTCAAGAGTACATGCATGACACTGCATCAATTCCTGAAGATATATCCATAATTCAAGTAATCTCTTTAAAAAATACTTCTAAAGAAATTTCTTGGTTATTTACTTGGATTGTTGGTCGGGATTCTACATAAACTATTCCCCGACTGACATTTTATATACTACATTTTATGGTTCATTAAAATTCTATCGTCGATTGGGAGAATATTATTTCAAATGAAATCACTGCATAGTTGAGTGATTTTAGGATTGCAATTTTTTTTTATATGTACTCTTATTTGATATTCGCAATTACATACTATCAATCCTTTGAGGGTTTAAACATTTCCCAAAAGATTAAAATAAAGATGGACCATGTGACCATGTGGTACCAAGCTCTATGGAGACAGAGATTCTATCATCATTTCTATGAGGTATATTGTAATTTTGTGTCTAAATTCAAGAATTTTCTATTTGGAGAAGACACTTCTTGACTATCTTTGGAAGTAGTGACTTTTCTAAAGGGAAAAGGAGTCCTTGAGAAAATGAGGACTATAATGTCATGATGGTTTTGTACTCTATCGAAAAACCTATATTTCTTCTTTATTATATATCTGATAAGTTGTTTATCATTGATATATCTTGACAATAGAAATTCTAGTTCCATACATTCTAAGAAAAAAGTAGTTCATACCTCTCCCTTAGAATGTGGGTGAGATTCTTCTCTGAGGAATTTCCAAAATAGACGAATATTCCACTTATTTCAATAATTTTGACCTAATATTCATAGAATATATCAATGGTTTCAACCCTAATCATATTTTTTATAATCATTTTCTTTCAGTTGGACTC
>SNQJ01S0231111.1:4108-14224 GCA_010110895.2 Picea sitchensis | reverse complement strand
AATTGACTGCCTTTTTAAATTTATCTTCAAAATCATAAAAATTTTCTAGTCTAACAACAGATTTGGGTATAAGATTTACCATGTCCGATAGAGCTTCAGGAGATTTCAGATTAGGTATTACCATAAAGTCATGCAAATTGTCATCATGCGTTTGTTCATCTATCACTGCGCCTTGAAAGGTTTCTTCCATGTGCAGAAAGTTAATGATCTGCTGATCATCGTCAAATACTCTCCAGTTTGTGATATTGTCAGGAATCGATGGTCGAAACAATATCTCCACGAAGAACGCGTTCAGGGATAAACCGTCTGCAGGAAGAAGTTTAGAGGCAACATTAGCTAATAGATCTGCTTCAATATTATTTGATCTAGGAATGGAATTTATATTAAAAGCAGAAAATTTGTTCATTAAACTCCATACCTCAGACTGGTAACATTTGAGATGAGGGGAAAGACAATGTATAGAATCTCTCACCTTCCTAACCACTATCTCAGAGTCGTCGAATACAATCAGAGTTTGAATGTGCATGTCCAAGGCTTTTCTGAGACCTTGTAATAAAGCCTCATATTCTGCGATATTATTAGTACATTCAAATTCTAGTCTACAAGCCAATAATGTCTTGTTACCTGCCAGATCGATAATGATGCAGCCTGCACCAGCTCCTTCTTTAGACTTGGAACCGTCAAAATATAAATACCAAATTTGATTCCCATCGGGTTCACAGGACTGTTGGATAGAAGCTATTGGTTGCGTACATGCTAGGATCTTGGACTGCTGTTTTGGATTGTTGATAGGTGAAACTTCAGCCATGAAATTTCCGAAGTAGGTGTCCATCCCTTTGACTTCAGGTGGATTAACAGGAGGTGTGTATGGTTCATTAGGATCATTCAAGTCTGTGACTGTAAACTTGAGGTAACGCTCACGATTCACTCTGATCTTGTTGGGCTTACCATTTTCTGGAAGCCATAAGTGAGACCAGTCTGTTGCGAAGTAACCTTGTAGCTGCTCCGACCAGTCTCTACTCAAAAACATACCATACACTTCTGGAATATCTACCACAATTATATCAACAACCTGATGAACCTTTGGGTTAGACGATAATCTAATCAATACATTTTTTAGTTCGCCTATAACTTTAACATCTGATCGATCAAGTTGTATGATTTTCAAAGAAGAGGGTTCTACCTCAGCATTAATCTTTTGGCAAACTGACCAAGGCATCACATTGGATGATGCGAGGGAGTCAATCATACAATTATGCACATTTCTGTTGAAGATTTCGAAAGTTAAAAGAAAAGGAGGTACATTCTTACGAGTATTCAGAGTGGTAGCTTGTGGTTTTTTACTCGCAGTTTCTAAGACTACTTTATCTGAATTATTTACACTATTTACATTGTTATTTACATTATTTACAAGAGTTACAGGAAGGCTTCCTTTATCTTGAGGATCGGGATTGTTTTTAGTGGAAGTCTTCTGCGACACTTTGCTTTGCACAACCTTATTGTTGTTTGAATTACCATTATTTCCATTTTCTGAAATATTTTGCAACATCTTTTGTAACAAAAATGGAAACTTCAACAACTCATAAATAGAAATGTTAGCCCTTAATTTCTTAAGATATTCAACAACATCATAATCTAATTTAGGGCCAACATTACTTTGTTTAGTTTCTGCTGATTTAGATGGCTTTGGAGGTAAAGTTGTAGTGTTCTCGACAGGAGATTTGTTTGTCGTCTTACTCCTAGTGTTGTACGGGTGAACAGTCTCGAAGTTGGCTTGGAAGATGCTATCCGATAGGTGTCCAAAGATATTTGGAGAAGACTCTTCTTCTTGAATGGTTTTCTGCTCGACTTCCTCTTGAGGAATATCAGGAGGGATCAAGTCATCCTGGGCTCCTAGAATTGTCTGAAGAGCACATTGCAAACTTTCTAGGTTCAAGCCTTCGGGATTTGGATTAGGCCGGTTGGTTTGAAAGGGCTTTCAGAAAGGAGGTTTGTAGGGTCCTTTACTCAAAGAGGCTTCTTCAGTTGACCTTTTTAAATCTATAACTTGATTAGACAATTTTTGTACAACTTTGGTTAAATTTTCCAAATCAGATTTTTCGTGTTGTGTTTTGTTTTGTGTAGGTCTGGGAAGAATTTCAATCTTCTTTTTGGAAGAAGCAACAGTTTCATTTTCGTTGCTAGAAGAGTCCTTAAGACCAAGTATGTCTTTTTCAATCTGAGTAGCCTCTTCAAAGGCTTCTAACAATGTGGCCTTTTTAGAACGTTTAACCCAAATAGCTATACTTTGATGTAGAGATTTAGTGTAGTAAGCTATTACAAGACTCTCAGCAGGCATAGACTCTGCAGGGATTCGATTTTTAAGTGTTAGAAATCTTTGATTAAAGTCTTTAACTTTTTCTTTTGGGTTCATTTTTAAGCTCGAAAGATCCATGACTAAGACTTCCGGAGGTTTACCGTCTCCGAATTTTTCCAAAAAACATGACTCAAAATTTTCCCAAGACACTATGGTGTGAGGCTGTTGGGCGAAGTACCAAGTGGATGCATTACCCTCAAAGGTGTAAGGGAACAACCTACAGACAACATCTTCGTGTTCAACATTACGGAGTCTAATGGCTAACATAAATTTTTTGATATGATCTTCAGCTATCTATTTTGAATCAGGATCAAACTTAGGCAGCCATTTCTCCGGGTGCTTAGGTAAAGGGTACTGGGCTCCAGGTACATCTACAACATCCTGGTCCAACCATGGTCTAGCAGGGTTGTTCTGATTTTCCATTGGGGTAGTGGGTGTGGAAGGCTGAGAAGGTGGATTGCCTTCGTCAGAAGAGGAATCTCCTCCAGAAGAGGAAGGAGATGAAGGAGGTGGTGAAGGAGGTATCTCCTGCGCTTAGGTAAAGGGTACCGGGCTCCGTGTACATCTATTAACATCCCCGGGTCCAACCATGGTCTAAAGGTGGTTGTTCCATTTCCATCAGTAGTGGAAGGCTGAGAAGGTGGATTGCCTTCGTCAAAAGATGAATCTCCTCTAGAAGGGAAGGAGATGAAGGAGGTGGTGAAGGAGGTGGTCCCATCTCCCAGCTAGATTTGTGTTTGATCTCAGAGGATTCACGCTATCTATATCACCTAACCGCTCTGATATCGAGAAATCTAAAGGTTGACCCCATCGGTGGTTTTGGTCACCTAAGACTAGCTAAGGTACTATGTGTTTTGATAAGATATAATCCATCTCTTGAGATCACCACCCCAGGGATTAGTTGCCGCTCAACCGCGGATCAAGTGGATCTTCGGTTGAGTAGTTGTTGTTCGAGGGGGGGATATTATCTTGTGAAAAACTTCTAGTCACCTTAGCGATTAGTGGAGGAGGAGTTCATGAATCGGCCTCATTCCATTAATAAGTCTCGTGCACTCCTTCTAGCGCCATTTGTTGATTCGCGAAACTCCACCGGCCCATCAACCGAGAGTGGAATTTCATCCGAGGTTGTCTAAGTAACTTAAGTCGTTTGGAATGAACCACCGTAATGAGTTTAACGGTTCCATTGGCCACTCTATGTCTTTTAAGAAACCAAAGAGAAACTAATCTAAACTAACTAAAACAAATAAAACCAACTAACTAAATAAGAAAACTAAAAACTAACTAAACTAACTAAATAAAAGAAACTAAATCCAACTTAAACTAATAAAACAAATTAACTAAGAACTAACTAACTAAATCCAAATAAAGGAAACTAAACTAATCTATCTAAAAACAAACTACTAAATTAAACTAACTAACTATAACTATTCTAACTATTATATACAACTTACTAATTACTATTATAATAACTTCAATCAACTATCTAATTTATCACCGCAATATTTCTATTCACAAATGTACACTATAAAAAAACCTACAGATTTAATTAAAACCCTCAAAACTTATGTGTTTCATTCTAAGACAAATGTAGAATCTCTTTGATTTTTATATTTTATGAAAAAAGAAATAAATATTAATGGAATTAAACAATCTAATATATTTAATGTAAATTAAACAATCTAATATAAATCTAATTAAAATTATATCTTAAATCAACTAATTAATGAAAACAACAAAGAAAAGATTAGCTAACCTGAAAGCGCTCCTAATTTGTCCCATGTGTGATGACTCTGAAGCCGGTCGGAGGAAGTAAACTCGCAACGGATTGGTTCAATAGCTTCTCATAAACTTATCGTTGAGCTTCTCGAGTTGGTTTGTAGGATGTCACATTACGTACTGTCATAACTATAAGATGTATGTCTCTCATATGGTGAAACCCCGCTAAGTAAGAAATTTATATTTGATAATTCAATCAATAAAGAAGGTAAACCTGCCATTCACTTAACCGAATTAAACAATTGTTATGTATTTTATATAATTGGAAGAAACCCGATATGGATTATCGAGGGATTAAAATTATATCATTTGCACATGATCTAGATAGCTGTGTAGCTCATAAATCATGACGGCGCGGATATACAAAAACATGAAACAAAAACGCCTAGTTATATTCAAAAGCTAAAGTCAGATAAACATCAATTCTACTCCACCGCATTAAAATTCCATTATCCTTGTTCTCCCACAAGCGAGGATGAACCTTATTACAAAAATCATAAGTATATGAGAGTTTCTCTCCATTGTAAAAACATCCCCATAATATCGTGTTAGTTTTACATAATTCAAACATCCCCAAAATCTCCTAAACTAGGAAATAAAATGCAAGTAAAAACTTTGAAACATCCCCTAACTCCGCCATAAACTCACTGTACTTCGAATTTACCTCTTAATAGAACACAAACATCAAAATTAGAAGGATATTTCAAGAACAAAATAATAAAAATTTGATTCTACACTTATATAATCATCCTCGATTCTCATTAGCCCAAAATAGGATACATGATCAGATAGAAATCAAATGAAAACTTTTAAAACAATCCAATTTAATTTGATTTTAATAAACATGAAAATTGAATTACTAATGGCTCAAGCAAATGTATCATTCAACCAAACCAAATCAGTGCTGGATGTAACGGACAGTGGTAGAACGTTCGCTTTTTCAATTGCCATAAAATCAAGTCAAATAATAATGTAATTGCTCTTACAATAAAATCAATGTTAAACCAAATCGTATGAGATACATGAGAATCATAATTTATTTGCATAGGATTCATATCGTCTTAATCAAATGCCAATATAGAAAAAACTGTCACGATTATTATCAAAATGAAACATGCATAACGATATCCATAAACCTTTGCCATAGACTTCGCTACCGAGTGTGTTCACGATATGACTTGAAATAATGGTCAGAATCCATCATTGACATCGCTATAGCCGCTAGCTGTTGATATCATTTAATCAAATGTAAAGATAGGAATATTGTTTCGATTATATTCAAATTAAATCATACTCAATGAGTATCGACTCAATGAATTTCATTATTGATCACCACAAAGTCAACAGAAAGGAGCGTGCAATGTAATTCAACAAAATTCATAATATAAACTGAGTGAAGAATCAAAACGAATGTGGTTGAGTTTAATTATAGAAAAAATCGACATGTCAAGTATAATCAAGCCGCTCCCAAATTAACATTTAAACAATATGTTTGTTGAAATATGAAACGAAATTTCATAATGCGTCAAACAATGTGAATCAACAATTGCAAATTTCCATATGCATTAATCGCACGTATTCGAATTCATCGAATCGACATGGATTATAAATACGGCGTTAACCAACGCCGTGATAGGAATATAACCAATTCAAATCGAACCATTGGCTGCGTTCAAAATCGAATAATTTAAACAACCTATGTTTATAAAATATTAACAACCTCGATTATCAACAGAGTATCTGATTGAAGCCAAATTTAAACAAATCAAATCTATCCCATGATCACTTGAATCAAAGCCAAATCCAATCAAAGCTTAAACGATAATGAAAATTGACTTATCAAAACAAAATTATACACAAAAGTGCTTTATGTGACAGAGTAGATCCACCATATAACAGAGTTTATGATCATGTCATACAAATAGGTGAAAGTCATACCAATGAGGTTGATCTAGCTAAGCCAATTTTGAATTGACGAATGATATTGCCGACTCCACGCTCTTGAACAAAATCAAACCATTGTTCGCTGTTTCATCGGATACCCCACCTGTTGACTAGATAACCTTGCAACTTGATCCCGTGAGTACGAATTCTCGATTGCAGCATTGGCACATCAATGTAATATCTTCAAACCATGCTACCAATCGATCAATACCTGCGGAGATACGGGTTGAGACAGAAATCAGAGGAGGTTTCGACGAAGTCACCGGGTTCACAGTATATCTAGTCGGATAATTAGGATCACGAAAACAAGGTGGTAAGTCTCTTCACAAAATCGCATGGTTTATCACACGTAATCTTCTAATAGGATACTCGCTTGCTAGCAGGTAGCGCTCAATCTCTTTGAGTCGAATCTTCACCATACCATAATAGGTCATCAGGGTTGGCAGGGATTTTAGGTTTGTTTCTCGCCCGCTTTTAGATATTAATCGAAGGCTCTTCTTGTCTCTTTAGAATTAGCACAGTATGGTTTTGGGCTTTGTTACCGGGTTTAGCGCTTCCACATCCTGTGGTCATAATCGGGTAGGGTTTGGGTAGCGAGCACCGGAAGGAACAGGGTAACCGACTATTCTCTCTCTTCACCAATGTTTTTCAACCTAATGTGAGCTAGAGTCCTTGAAATTATTGTGAATAATAAAATCATTCCAACAATCCCGACGTAACCCCAAATGACAAACCATAAGCATTTAATTAACCCAAATGAAATAGGTTGTTCTCTACCGGTTTCATTTTAAAATTCCTTTTGGACATTTTTAAACGCACTCCTATGCAGGCATGTTAAGCTCATAGTCCCATGAAACCAAGGCAGTCAAGGTGATACAGAAAACGCAAACCATATCGGCCCTTGCATGTGATGAATTGTTTGGTTACCATCAACAAGTCATGTCGTCGTTGCTTTAGCATGTTTGCGAGCAAGCCTTTGTCATAGGAGTTCACTCTTCGTGAATGAAAGAGCAATGTCCACGGGACATATTCCAATTTACAATTGACCATCTCTCAACCACAACAAAGTGCATCTTCAAGAGTTAGACCTGCGAAACTTCTCATCAATTTCCAACTACACATCCCTAACTTTGCCCAGCCATCAAGGTTAATGTGAATTGTCGAGCCACGCAAGGGCTAAAACCATCAAACTTTCAGATGAAAGTGAGCCATCTGAATTCCTCCCCGGTCACCGTGAAGCACCATCAAACATACAATGCCCTCGGTAGCCATTGGGTTCATCTCTTACGACTGGAGCCATGGTTTGGGGTCATGGTAGGGTTTGGATAAACAATGTGGAGAAAATCATTTAGGCCAACAAATTGAGAACGAAAGGGAGTAGAATCATGCACGTATGGTTGCGGTGGGTTAGTTCACCGCCATGAAAAACATTAATGGCATAGTACCATCCCTGTTAAATCAATCATAACCAACATTAACATTATTCGACCAACCCAAATTTTAAACAGTGGACAATCATATCAATACGCCAATGTATAGTTTGAAACCATGATCGTTTAAATGTAAAAATCAAACCAACAAATTAATCATACGCCAAGTAATAATTCAACCCATAAAATCAAAACCCAAAAGCCGACCAATGCTCCATTGTGAAAATTCAAACCATTGCCATTCAATATAAAATCAAACTCATAAGTTACCCATGCACTTGTTGCATAATCAAAGTTTATAAACATGATAAGAGATTTCATAAATCGATAGGGTTAAGAGCTTATAATAGTAAGGATCGAAACATAATCAACCATAACTATTATGAAATCAAGTATAACTCATAAATTGACATGCTCAATACCTTATCAATCAAATAACAACCAGGTTGCGCAATCAAAGCAAGAATGTCACAGTTTGAAAAATCTCCTCAACCACATAATAATAAACCAAAGGTAAGTACCAATCAGAATATCAATGAGAAGCTCATGATAGTTCAACTAATGATGGAGGAGTTTTCACGCTTTCAGTCATGAAAAATAAATCGAAACCAATTTGCAAACGTCGCATGAAATGAAAATATCGTCAATTTGCAATTGCGACGACAATTTGAAATTCAGAAGATGTAGGTGTAGGCAGCTTTTTAGGGCAATAGAAAAAATTGTATTGGCTGCCAACAGTTATGTTGAAACATGTTATTTTCTTGTGTCATGATCGCATGTATATGGTTTTCATTGAAAGAAATCCATGAAGATGATAGAAAGTATTGGAAGTGAGAAATTCCTCATCTAATGTGTGAAATGAAAAAGTATATACCTCCAACATTTTTCAATGCACAAGAACACTACCTCATACACCAAGTTGAGGAGATTGAAATTTGTGGACCTGTTCACACAAGGTCAATCTGGATGGTGGAGAGGCACTTGAAATCATTGAAGGCATTGGTTAGAAAAAGAGCACATCCTAAGGGTTCTATGGTGGAGGGATATATAGTATATCAATCCATGGTGTATATTAGTCAACATCTTTCTAAATTAGCAGTGCCAACTATGCATGTAGTGGATCACATTTGCAATGTGAACTCCATCAAAAAATTTGAAGATCAAGAGCACATGTTGGGGAAAGGTAGAATGAAAAACATTAGATGTAATATATTAATAATTGTGGAGATTTATATTAATAATACATATAAATTTTTTCTTTTTGTGTATATGATCATACTCATTAATATATTAATATCTGTTATTTCATAAATTATTAATATTTATAACCTTCATGGACGTTATAACTAATATTTAATATTGGTGAATTGTGATTTTTTGATTTAGTTGCTCAAGAGTGCGATGCACTGCATTTATACATTGCAAACAATCTTGACTCGATGAATGTAGGGATTGAAAGATGTAAACAACATAATGGATGTAGGTTATCATGGAAACAATTGTCTGTATTGGTTAGATAAGCTCGTCGTAACGGAGATGCCAATGTTACACAAAGGGAAATTGATTTAGCATATGGTTTGAAAGATGGACAGGCAAGAAAATTCACCTATTTTATTCAGTTATTTTATATTATATTAATGTGACTACATGTGTACTTTATTTTTCATATACTTTCCAAGTTATATAAATACATATATTAATTTATTAATTGACAATGCATATTTTACATATATGGCATATTGCAGTTGAAAATTTCAAGATCTAGAAGGAAATAGTTGAAAATGAAATGGATTCAAGAATCAAATGCTTAAGATCAGATAATGGAGGAGAATTCACCTCGCAGGAATTTATGAACTACTGTAGCAATCATGGAATAAAAAGGCAATTCTTCGTCGCTAGGACACCTCAACAGAATGGAGTTGTTGAAAGAAAGAACAGGACAGTACAAGAAATGGCTCGAACAATGATAATGGATTCACAGTTGACAGATATTTTTTGGACACAGGCAGTGCATACAACAATTCACATTCAAAACAGAGTAATGCTCAGAAACAACACTGATAAAACTCCCTACAAGCTATGGAAAGGAAGATCAACAAATGTGAAGCACTTCAGAGTTTTTGGAAGAAAATGCTACATCAAAAGAGAGGATGGAAGAATGGGAATGTTTGACTCTCGTGTGGACAAAGGAATACTTGTTGGTTACTCAAGTACAAGGAAAGCATACAAGTGTTACAATCTAAGATTAAACAAACTTGTGGAAAGCATCAACGTAACAATTGATGAAACAAGCAAACCAGAATCGAAGAAAGAAGAAAACAAATCGATGGAACAAATTTTTGAAGAAGAAGATGAAAAAGAAAAAGAAGAGGAAGATGAAGATGAAGAGAATCTGACAGAAGTAGAAGAGCAAGTTCAACAAGTATCTCCAAAGACACCTAGCAAATGAGTACAGAAGAATCATCCTTCAGATCAGATTATTTGAAATAAAGATGCAGGAGTTGAGACTAGAAGAAAAATCCGTTCACCAGAACAAACACACCTAGCACTCTTATCTACAATTGAACCAAACTGTTTTGAAGAAGCCAGCAAGGATGAATTTTGGAATAA
>SNQJ01S0231110.1:21091-34810 GCA_010110895.2 Picea sitchensis | reverse complement strand
TATTCCTTAGTAACATAATCTTTGGATATAGTCCTCAACCTTTTTTGTAGTTTCTTAAAATATACTGAGAATGAAAACATAGCAAGAGTGAAAATTGGTTGAGCTCTCAAACCAAATTGCATTGGACCTGTAACCAAAGTTGTAGCCATTGTTGCAATTGAAATGGATTGCACCTATGAATATGAGTAATGGAGGAAGACTCTCCAAGAGGGAAATCCCCTATCAATTTTTAAAGAGGGAAAAATAGTGAAAGGGTGACAAAAAAAATAGTGATAAGACAATGATCGATTGAATAAAAGGTACATATGACCTTTTGGAGGTGTGGATGTAGTGAAATCATAGTACAACTTTCTGGAGGGTAGGAAAGATGTTTCCCATTTTGCACTGATCTTCCTAGTGATCTCATCTTGAAGACATGTGTCTCACTTATATGAGGGTGGGGGAGATATTGAGTAAAACATACCCTCTTATGTTTTACTCATTATTCCCCCTACCCCCACCACAACTCTCGCCTTCATACCCTCATATCTGAGGATGCAAGTGAGGGATAATGTTTTAAGAACCAAATATCAATATAACATAGAAAAACCTGAGAAAAAGTACTCAACACTTTGAAAAGATAATATCGAGGATAATAAGCCTCTTCGAGGAGGAACCCTCCTTTTAGCCCATTTAAATGTTCAAGTACAAGATGATTCCAAATGAAAATGTCTCCTTGTTATATATAGGAGACTAGGAGGTATAATTACAACTAATGGAATAGAAAGCTGGTATAAATAAAATAACATTTGGGGCAATGAGCCAATGGGCGTAACATGGCCCTCCCCTTGAGACAAGTGTTGTTCTGGATGGCGAGAAACTCTAGATATACGTATAAAGACTCATCTTCCCAAGTGGAATCTTCAATAGAGTAGTTTCCTCCATTTAATGAGAGATACTATGAATGGCTCTATTCCTCATTTGGCAAATTCTTGTGGAAATGATGGCTTCAGGATCAATATTATTTTCCTTCCTAAGTCATGTTAGATATAGTTTGAACTGGGATTTTGTCGCATATAACCTTCTTTAAGTATGAAACATGGAAAGCTGGGTGAACTCGTGAAGATGCACGAGGTATCAATTTGTATTCCATAGTATCAATCTTTTGTAACACCTTATAGGGCCATAGTACTTCGTGATAATTTATTATCCTTCTTGAAACTGCTTAGGGGACATATGTTTTATATGGTTGTAGTCTTAAAAGCGTAATCCTACTTCAAAACTTTTTCACTATGATGTTGATCACCGCTTTAACATTTCATGCGATTTTTGTGCCATGGTCGGGTTGTCCTCTAAGATTTGGAGAACTTGTTGTTGATTTTCTATGTGATCTTCCACTTCTTCAACATTAGATTTTTCTTTTTAGAGAAGAGAGTAGATGGAAGGTAGTGAATTGGTATCCATAAAGTTCCATAAATGGTGTCATTTTGTTCTTGTTAATATGAAAGGAGTGTTATACCACCATACGCGAGGGTGACCATTTGAACCATTTTGTTTTGTTTATTAGAGAGACAAAGCAACGAGGTAGCCTTTCAAACATTTGTTCACTATCTTGGTTTTCCCATCATATTGAGGGATGATAGGATGAGCTATCAATTGAGTAACCAAATAAAGAAAATAATTATGTCCAAAAATGTCAGTGAATATGGGATCTCTATCACTTCCAATAATCTTTTGGGCTGCCATGTATCTTTTAGTACATCTCCATGAATCGTTGGCCAAGTACTAGCTTGAAAGGGATGGAGGTGCAGAGGTGTGTGCTTGATGGGATCTACCAACAATCACTATGATGACACTCTTTTCCTTCATACTTTGGTAACACTATGATGAAATACATGAAGCCTCTCCCAACCTTGAGCCCAGGATAGATAATGGTTAGCCAAAAGAGCAGGGTGTAATTGTTCCACCTTATTTTCTTTGGAAAAATAAGAAGCATTCATACAAACCTTTGAACATCAGTTTTAAAGGCCATCCCAAAAAAATCCTTCTTGACTATATGGTAGGTTTTCAAAATCACGAGTGCCCTCCTATTGGAGGGTGTGCAATTCCAATAATTGCCTTTGTTTGAGTTGGGAGTTCTTACATAAATATAAGAAATCTTTGTACCATAGTGAATCATTTCCATAGTGATAGATGCACTAAGTCTGCTACAGCCTTTGAATGAGAGTCCACACTTTTTTTGTCATTCTTCATTCATCTTTTGCTTTTCTATTATCTAATGGGTTGGATGTCGAGATAGCCGCATGGAGAAGGCCTCAACATCTTCATGCTGTAGGGGTGCATTCCACAACATTTTGCTTCCCCAGTTTATAGACGATTTCAAAATCATAGCGCAATATCTTGGCTACCCATTTTTTTGTTCTTGAAGATAGTCTTTGTTCAAGAAGAATTTAAGACTACCATGATCTGTTTGACCTTGAAGTGCCTACCTATTAGGTAAGGATGCCATTTCTTCTAACTGCATAGTATTGCCAACATTTCCTTTTCATAAATGGGCTTGTGTGCAAGTTCTTTCCCTTGAGTGGTTGACTTTCAAAATCCGGAGACCTTCCTTCTTGCATTAAGGACGGCACCACTTCCATTTCCCAAGGCATAACATCCACAATAAAGGTTTTTGCGAAATCTGGAGTGGTCAAGACAAAATCTTTTCACATCACCTATTTAAGTTGTTCAAATCTTTAGTTACCTAAAGGTCCATGAAATTGCATCCTTCTTAGTTGGTGTCGTTGAGTGTTTGCTATTCTTCCATAGTTCCAAAAAAAAAAAAAAAAAAAAAAAAAAAAAAAAAAATCCTCTAAGATTCTTCAATGTTTGAGATCGGCTAGTCATCATGGCCTTAATATTTTTTTAGGGTCTACCTTGGCGACTTCATGAGGTAATATGACCCAAATACTCTACCTCCTTTACTCCCAAAACAGCTTTGGATGGTTTGGCATATAGTTGTTTCTCCTTTAGCGTTGTAGCACCTTGTCAGCATATGGCACATGTTCCTCCAAGACTTGCTATGGGTAGTATATCATCAAAAATACTAACACAAATGTTTGAAGGAAGGGCTTGAAATGGAATTCATCAACCCTTGGAATGTGTAAGGTGCATTTGTAAGGCCAAAAGGCATGATAAAAATTCATAATGGCCTTCATGAGTTGAAATGTTGTTTTGGGATATCTTCTTCCTTCATTTTGATCGATGATACCACGAGCGGATCAATTTTTTTTGAAATAGATTGCTCCATGTGGTACATCTAACAATTCATCAATGGCGGGAATAGAACTTATCTTTAATAGTGATCTTATTTGATTTGTCTATAATCACAGACACATGGCCATGGTATCTTTCTTGAATACCATTACCTTTGAATTAATTAAGAACTTTTATTAAGTCTAATAATGTCACCCTCTAATATTTCTTCAACCATGCACTCAATTTCACTCTTAAAGGCGTGGGAGTGTATGCGTATGGCATGTTGTTAGGAGGAACACTCCCGGGGAATTAGGTGACTTTCATGATCATGAGTTTGGTGGGTGGAGACCTTTGGGAATATCTTGAATACTTTGGAATTCTTGTCGATGATCCCTTGGAGATCTTGAGGAGTAGATGACTTAGATGTTTGGTATATAGTGAGCATAGTTGTGCGATAACGCCTTGATGCGCCTTTTCAATAATTTTTTCATGCCATTAGATCTTATCACCTTACCGGGTTTCCTGTGATACCTCTTAAATCAATTTCTTTCCTTCAATGAAAATTTCATGAAAAGTTCTTTGAAAATTAAAAGCCATTGTTCCTAATGATTGTAACCATTGGATTCCTAATTACAACATCTACACCACCCATGGGTATAGAAATCATTGGACTATTCATTACATATTCCCAATAGTAAGATTGATTGTTTTTATTGCATTTTCCTAAGCAATTGATAGTTCCTCCATCGCAATCATTACTTGAAACTCTCTAGCACTTGGATATACAAAGAAATTGAGACCTTTGGATAATTTATGAGTAAGATTGATCTTATTTCATTTCCTAGGAAATTGATAGTTCCCCTCCATATGCAATCATTACTTGTTTGGATATACAAAGCAATTGAGAGCTTTGGCTAATTTATAGTGAATGAAATTATGCATCTTGCCCGGAATCAGTGGGACTATTACCTTTTTATTTTTGATGTATCCTTCAATATTGAGGGTTTTGAGGAGTGCTAATTCCAGCTGACATTACATGATATCATTAAGGAGTCAACTCTTTGGATGAAATTTCTTCTATGTTTTTCATCTTGATATGGTTCTTGTTCTTCTTCTTCTTCCTCTTCACAATCTATGTAGAATAATTTCTTCTCACCACACTTATGTCCCTTACTTTGTGTATGTTGTCATGAAATTAAAGCATAAGCCTTTTGCTATTCTTTCCTCCAATTGTTGGGAGTGTCAACCTTGGCAGAGTTGAGGTGTTTTTAGAAGAAGGAGCATTATTCTCTATATATGTTAGGATTGGTCCTTCTATTATGCATATTTTTTACTTTCAAAATTTCTTTCCACCTTAAATGCATTCTCAATGATTTGGGTTCCCAAAGGTGAACCTCATGTTGAATCATTGCTAAAGAAGTTCCTATAGACCACCACATCAATCAAGTTCTCATCACGGAATGTCGGTTACCTTTATATTCAATCTTCGGAGTTCTCAATGTGCTTTCGATACTTGATCCCTTTTGCTTGGGATTTGTCAATTGGCTAAAGAAGGTGTGCTCCTTGTATCCTCATAGTGTGCTATCATTTCTTACATTGAAAATTTTCAAGTGTGAGGATTTCTTGAGACAAAGTGGATTGATACCATGCAAATTACTTGGAGCTCTAAATATAAAAGCAATTCATTACCTTTTGTGTATGTGGCACATTATGTAGATCAAAGGAATTGCTCCATCTAAAGAATATCCACGTAATGATTGGGTCCTTGCCATCAAATTTCCTCATATCGATCTTAGGAATGTGGTTGGTCTTCAACCAAAGTTGGAATTTCTCCATTCTTGATTCACCTTCCTTGTGTCCTCATAATGAGTTTCATGGGATGCATTTTCACTTCAGTGTCTTCTCTCTTATGAAATTTTTCAATGCTTCATGATCTCACTCTTTTAAACCATCCATCTTTGCCTCCAACTTAGCTTCCATCTCTTGTAGTTCATCTTTTGTTACTATATTCTTTTGTAAATCATTTATGTCTACATTCTTCACCTTCATCGAGAATCCAAGTAGGATTTTGGAGGCTTATTTGGTGTAGAAGTGATAGAAGTTGTCTGGAGGCTTTTTGGGTGGCATGTTGTCCAAGTATCACTTTTGAACCTTGATTTTGAGGGTGGTTTTCTAGAAAGCTTTGTTGTATCTCCCAAGTTTGACCCTTAAGGAATGAAAATTTGTTTTTGTGGATTTATGTTATATTTCTTCTACAATGCCGGTGAATAGTGGATGTGCCAAGTGGAATTTATGGTAACTTCCCCACAACTTGTTGATTTTGGCCTCCAAAGAGATCTCATTTGTATAGCATTCCACGCACAAAATAATTGATATAAATTTCTGAAACTCATACCCGGTAATGCTCACAGGGTAGCTGATCAATGAAACCGGTCCATGTTTAATTTGGATACTCTAGGAATAAGTTATGATTGTTTTACCTAGAACACCTTCTTGGGGTAGTCGGATACCTTATCTTCCACAAGGTGTATTTACAAATTTAAGAAGACCCAGATGTTTTCTATAGATACCTTACTAATTTTCTGTAATATCCTCACCGGATTTCGGGGTTTGAAAAATTACATAAAAAAATTATAGCGAAAATTCATAATGTCTGAGTTAGGGATGATTCGAGCCTATCTTATGCAGGTTGTATCTCCGAGTATAAGGCCTCGGGAGCTAAAATTGTAACCCAACATATAAATTGATCTACTAAATATCCTCCAAGTTGTTTCCTTAAAACATTGTAGAAAAATTTATGAAAAATTCCAAGGTATGTAGGTGTAGAAGTGAAACCGAGACCCAGAGCTCTGATACCATATGTTAAGAACCAAATATCAATATAGCATAAGAAGAACCTCGAAGAAGTACTCAACAGCTTGAAAAGAGATAATTTCGGATAATAGACCTCTTTGGAAACCTTTTACCCCACTTAAACGTTCCAGTACAAGATGATTCCAAATGAAAATGTCTCATGATATATATAGGAGACTAGGAGTATAATTACAACTAATGGAATAAAGCTGACATAGTAGAATAAAATTACTAATGTCATATGCCCCAATTAAGGGGTAATGAGACCAATATTAGGGATTAACATAATGAGTAAAACATATTAGTTCTTACTGATTATTCCTCCAACCCCTAAATTATCCATACTATATTTTAATGATTATTCTGGAAGAGTGGGACACAAGCATTGCCATATGGTTTGGTACACTAACGATGAGTCTCCTTATCCAATATATGCCTGACCCAATTGCTTGGGCTATAAATATATGACTAATTGTAAGGCATGTCATCCATGATTATGGCGTTAGACCATGAGACATGCCCTTTGTTTATAATCTTTGATTTAGGAGTGCAAAATGGTTTTAATTAAAAGGATTGTCACATCATGGGAAGTTCTTTTATCCCAAGAAATGATTAGGGAATAAAATTTAATGGCTTAGGCACTATAAATTTTTTCTAATAAATGGTGTGAGGTTAAAAACCAGGGCCTATAGGCCACATTTTCTTCTATTATTTCATTTGTTCCATGAATATGAGCCCATACCATAACAAGTTCACTTTGGTAGGAATTGTTATCACATAAACATGTAAGGGGGTGTTTTGATGAAAAGAATGACAAGAAGCGGGTTGAAAAACCCACTTATCCTAAGTTTTTGTATTGAAGAGCACTATTCTAAAGCTGAGGAGTTGTCCGGGGAGATTGAGTTTGCATGCCGGATCCCTGTGATGAGAGTTTAATTCGGACCCCCAATATTCTTCTTTTTAATGGGTGGGGGGTCTATCTCGAGGGCATGCAGGTTTGAGCAGCTAAGATTGGAGTGCTCAAATCTATGGCACAAGTTCCATTCCGGACCACCTCCACCCCATCGTTATTCCTTTAATAGGCCCCAACCATTCTTCTTTTAATGGGTGGGGGGGGTCCAATATGAGGGCATGCAGGTTTGAGAAGCTAAGATTGGAGTGCTCAAATCTATGGCACAAGTTCCATTCCGGACCACCTCCACCCCATCGTTATTCCTTTAATAGGTGGAAGGGGGTCCGACTTGGGTGGTTTTGAAAGTGGATCCCCACTAAATCCTTTTACCACTTACCACTCTCACCTTCTGGCACCATCTGTCTTCCACTCCATCACTCCCTTCTGTCTATCACATCCACGTTCCTCTCCCACCATTCACAACTGTGCACCTATGCTCCACTCACTCCTGCGTATTGTCCCTTTCTCTTCGTCCCTCTTATCTTTGAACACATGTTTATCCTCCTCCAGGTCACCCATCCTAGTGATGTGTTTTTCCCCTTTGTCAATCACGTACCCCCACGTCTTCTTCTCAGCCCCGTGTCTCCTCCACCTAACTCTCACATCTCAGGGCCCACATGTTCTGTCACCCACATTTTCCAGACTGCTTTCCCTCTGCCACATCTGTCCACATGGCCTCTTCTCATTTTGTCTCCACACCAAGTTGTCAAATCGCCTCTACCTGGTCATCGTCCATTCACCACTTCGTGTTATGTGCTCTGGTCATCACGTCAGCTACCACGTCTCCTTGCTAGCCTTTTCATGGAGTCCCTAAGCAATTCCAAATGGCAAAATGAGAAGACCTCCACATCTTTTAGAATCAGAGTTGACCACGGCCTTACCCGATCCCAATGAAGCAGTTATTAAAGTAGTTTATGGTGGTTGGAAATTGTTTCCACCATAAATGGAAAGTCCAGAAAATGAATACAGTTTGTCAACTCATGTGCAGACCCGTTCAACAGCGCGATTGTGTCTAACCGAAGTTCACGACTGACCAGAGACTACATGCACAGTCTGTCAGGAAACATGTAGACGTAATGTATTCAATGCATTGACTCGAACTTGCTGTTGTGGTTCTGCTTGGAGTATATACAGGCATTTTTTTCATTTTTGTAAATGTGGATGGTTGAGCTAGGTTCCCGATTGTAAAAGTTTAATGAAGCACTTGTTTTCATGGTTATGTATTTGTATGTGAGATTTATTGTTTAATGAAAGTCATCCTCTTTTCATCTCTCTGTAAACACTGCTTTAAGACACTCGAATTTGGAATATCCATTCGGGGGTGATTGTGTTGTTGTGATGTATGTTTGATCATGACAATATTTTTACCAGTTTTAAATTAGTTTCCTATGTTATCTTTTCCTTCTTACACTGAGTAACTAGGAATTGGAAGGTCCAGTCGAGTTGTTACAGTGGCATTGTGATGTAGGTTTGATCACCGTGTTGTTGTAACTGTGTCACTTAGGCATGTTTTCAGTGTCTTGTTTTTCTTCTACAAGCTACTGGAAGGCCTGATGCCCATGGCAGTCTTGTTCATCTTTCTCACCAAGTCTTCCCTCTGCTCATTTTTAGCTCAACTTCTTGAGTGAAGTTAGATATGGACATCACTTGCTCGTGCATGCCTAACCTAGTTTTCTGAGTTAAAACGATATTCTCCTGGGTCTGTGCCCATTTGACCACCCCCATTCATTATCGTGACATATAAAATTGATGGGTATCACGCTTACTCTTGTTTCAATCCAGGAGTGACTTCTGGTGCTAACATTTCTGGGGCCACTACTAGGGACGAAGTTGAAGATTTTCCCCGAGATTGAACGACATTGAGCCTCTAATTCCGAAGGTGCATCAAGCATCATATCTAGACAAGATTGCTATTGTGCACCTAGCGAATCCATTATGATGACTCCACTGTGGAGAACCTACTATTTCAGTTGTGGTTTCCAGAGGCAGGCATACGAGTTATACCCCTTAGTTTCCCTTGACAACATCTGAAGCAGATCTAGAGAAACTTATCAAAAAGGGAAAATCCATTCAAGAAGGAGATTCAACTGTTGAACCAATTATTTCTGATAGTTCTCATTTCCCTCTATTAGAAACTCCGATATATGTTTCCCATTTTCCTATCAGACCTTTTATTGGAGTTTCTCATTTGTTAAATTTTGGGAGTGTTCCTGTTGAGCTTTCCCCTCTTGGTCTTGGATTAGAGGGAGAGAGCTTTGTCACTCCTATTTCCCCTAACATTGCAGCCTAGTCTAGACCCAGGAACTCGGAATATTTCCCTACCCCAGGCTTTACCATCCCTCCTCCTCTTATTATTGCTACCATTGTGCCCACACCAACCTCTGTTCCCTCTAGATCAGTAGCCTTCTCTTCAAATCCTTTGCTATTTCTTTTTCCTCTTGCAAGCTCAGTTCTGGCTTCCCCTGTTCGAACTCCTTCTCCTCCTATTTCTTCTCCACCTAATATACCTATGCCAGGTGCTCATCCCCCTGTAAATAGAATGGATGCCATAGTGGCTGCAAGGTATGCCTCTCTAGTCCTACCCCAGCCAATGAATCATCTCCCCATTGGAGATTACTTGAAGTATATGCCTAAATTCACTGGGGAAGAGTAAATAACTATTGAAGAGCACCTTGCTTCCTTCTACAGTTATGCAGACAACCTGAACATAGAAACTGAAGATGTCTGGATGAGAGTCTTTGTCCAGAGCCTAGATGGTGAGGTTAGGAAATGGTTTAGGGGACTGGCCCCCGGATCTATTGTTGGGATTGGATCTCTAGAAAGTGCCTTATTGAGACAGTGGGGAGATAAGAAAGACTTCATGTATTATATGACAAAGTTTGGCTCCTTGAAGAGAAAGGAAGGAGAGTCTGTTGCTGACTTCTCCAAAAGATTCAATAAGATGTACAATAATATCCCTGCTAAAATAAATCCATCAGAAGCCTCTACCAAAATCACTTATGCTAGTTCCTTTGACCCTGATTTATGCCTCCTTCTTAGAGAAAGAAGAGCTACTTACTTAGCTAACGTACAAGATGCATCCCTGGAAGTAGAATCCAATGTGTTGGCAGTTAATTGGCTCAGAAACAAATCTAACAGAGACAGGGGAAGAGGGAGATCTAAGGCCTCAACCTCTGGTTCTCCTATAGCTCACCCTCAAGTAGATGAATTGACCAAGATGGTAAAGTCTCTGTCTGCAGAGATGGAGAAAATTAAAATGGAGGGGAAGCAGACATACAAAAATCCCCAAAACATTGATAACAAAGGAAACTTCAGAAGGCCAAACAACCATGTTCCTCATATTATGCCACGGGAATAAAGGAATAGAGATAGGGATGATCAGAGAATTCAAACCCCGCTCCAAAATAACCTGGTTGATGATGAAGAGAAGGAGGAAGAGGAGTTAGACCTTGAAATTCATTGTATTGAAGACACCTCCCCTTTTCCCCATTTGACTCAATCTGCATATGAAGAATCCCTCATGAACAACCAAATAAATGAGTTGAGTAAAAGGGGGAAAGATAGTAGTAGTCCAAATAAGTATAACCTCAGGTCAAAAAAGAAAGAAGGGAATCCTAACATCCTTGATCAACCTCTCATAGCAGAAAAGTCTGCTAATCCTGCAACAAAGACTGCCAAGGAAAGGAAAACTCAAAATCTCTTGTCGATATCCAAAGACCCTGTCCCAGAGGTGAGATAAATTATGAATCCTCCCTCCTCCTTTAACTTTGACCATGAAATCCAAAAAATCAGAATCCTTGTTCCCCTTTCATAGTTAGTTAAACATGAAGATTTCAAAAGGTCCCTCTCTAAACTGCTGCAGTCTGAGTCACCTCAGCTTTCCACAGACTCAGTGAATCTCGAAGATGAAAATCCCGCAGTCATGTTAGGACCTATGGTGGAAGACAAAGAGGATTCATCCCCTCCCTTCTACACATCCCTGAAAATACATGACAAGGTGCTACATAATTGCCTAATGGATTCAGGGGATTCCCATAACCTCGTGCCTAAAATAGTTATATAAGAGATCAGGCTAGAAGTAACAAAGGACTATCATTATTTGTACTCCTTCGATTCAAGGAGGGTGAAATGTCTTGGAGACATCAAAGACCTGGTGGTGACCTTATTTCAGCTGCCCATCAAGAGTGTGGTCATGGACATTGTGGTGGTTGATGTTCCTCCCAAGTTTGGCATTCTTTTGTCAGGATATTTGATAAAAAGGCTTGAAGGAACATTGCAGATGGACATCACATATGCTACCATTCCAGTCTTTGGAGGGGAGCATTGAAGACTGTATAGAGAAGCTCAGTTGTCCTACATTGTCAATGATGAGGCAGATCCTACCAATCATCCCATCTTTTCCCTGGACACTGATTTAGGATCCAAGTTATTGCAGCTCACCAATACCCCTTAGGCACCTCTTCAAATCAAAAAGCAACCAATTCCCCCCCATGAAGTTTCTCCCTCAATCACTTGTGTTTGGAAAATGTTCTTTGTTGGAGCTTCTTCCAGAGATGGTGTTGGTGCTAGAATAGTTTTTGTTTCCCTTGCTTAGGAGACCATATATTTGTCATACAAACTAGAGTTTTAAGCTACCAATAATGTCATAGAGTATGTAGCTCTTACTTTGGGTTTGATGTCTGCAAAGGACATGGGAATCAAGGAAATAGTTGTCTTTGGAGATTTTGAGTTGATTGTAAGACAAGTCAAAAATATTTACCAAGCCAAGAATCCAAGGCTCAGATCTTATAGGAATGAAGTGTGGGATTTAATAGATATTGTTTTCCTAGATTTCAACATTTCATTCATCCCCAGAGAGGAGAATAACATGGCTGATTCCCTGGCTACTTTAGCGAGCAATTTCAGAGTGCCTCTGCCACCTAATCTCAGGTATGATATAGAAGTAAGATACAGGCCCTCCATACCTGACAATGTCAAGCATTGGAAGGTTTTTGAGGATGATCTTAAAAAAAGAAAATTCTTAGAGACTGTTGAGGAGTTTTCAGCATTGCACATTGATCAAGACCCTTCTTCTAAAGCCGACCCTTATACTGATAATATTCTGAACAAGATTTTTGATCATCATATTGTTCATCTTCCTAGAAATCACATTCCAAAGGGATTGGTTCCTTTGGAAAGGATTTTTGATAAATGAAGTAGCAGTAAAGGGACAAATGTCAAAAGATAATGTCGATACAACTGAGTGTAACATCGGCACAGAGGAAGAGACAAAGTTTGTCATATTTTCAAGCAGCTTGACAAAAGAGTAGAGGGTTGAGTATGTTAAACTATTGAGGGAATTCGCTGATGTTTTTACTTGGACCTATGAAAATCTCAAGACTTATGACATAGCTCTCATTAAGCATAAGATTCCCCTAAAAGAGGAAGCCAGGCCGTTTAGGCAGAAGCTAAGACAGATCAATCATATGTTGCTTCCTGTCATGGAGAGAGAAGTAAAGAAGTTGTTGGATGCCCAAATCATAGTCCCTTTGAGATATTCCGAATGGGTGGCCAATCTGGTCTCGAAGAGAAAGAAAAGTGGAGAAATCGGACTTTGTGTCGATTTCAGAAATCTTAATAGGAGCTCAAAGAAGGACAATTACCCCTTACCAAAGATGGAACATATATTACAAAGGGTAACTGGTGCATCAAGGATATATATGATTGATGGATTTTCGGGCTACAATCAAATATCCTTCCTGCCTGAGGACAGAGAAAAAACAACCTTCACCACTCCTTGGGGCACATTCATGTATGCCAAAATGCCATTTGGATTGATGAATGTAGGGGAAACATTTCAGCGAGCCATGGACATAGCTTTCAATGGGGAAAAGGATCTGTTTGTGGTGATCTATCTGAATGACATAACAATCTTTTCCATATCTAATAAAGAACATTGTCGCCATCTGAAGAAGGTCTTCTTGAAGTGTAGAAGGTTTGGTATTTCCTTAAATCCCAAAAACTCTTTGTTTGCCATGAAGGAGGGAAAGTTGTTGGGGCATGTAGTATCTGTTTAGGGAGTGAATTGATCCCAGCAGGGTGGAGGCGATCCAAGCCTTGTCACTCCCAAGATCCAGAAAGCAGGTTCAGTCTTTCCTGGGGAAATTAACTTTCTAAGGAGGTTTATTTCAAATTTTGCTGAGTTGGTGAAGCACATTACATCCATGCTCAGGAAGGGAAATGAAGTAAAATGGACTTTTGAACTCAGGGAATCCTTTGATCAAATCAAAAAGGCATTGACTGAGGCACATGTGCTTATCAGTCCTGATTATTCCAAGGACTTCCTGATATTTTCTTTCGCTTCCTTTGATACAATGGTTGTTGTTCTATTATAGAAGAATGATGCAGGGCTTGAGCAACCTATCTCCTTTTTCAGCAAAGCCTTAAGGGACGTTGAGATCAGGTATGACATTATGGAAAAGTAGGCTTATGCCTTAGAGAAATCTGTCAAAGCTTTTAGAGTCTATGTCTTTCACTCAAAGGTCATTGCATATGTTCCTTCAACTTCTGTGAAGGACATTCTTATTCAGCCTGACATAGATGGAAAGAGGAGAAAATGGATTTCCAAAATCCTTGAGTTTGATCTGGAAATAAAACCTACCAAGATAGTTACAGGTCAAGGTTTAGCCAAGTTATTGGCTTAATCCAATTGTAGA
>SNQJ01S0231110.1:0-14315 GCA_010110895.2 Picea sitchensis | reverse complement strand
GCAGCAAATAATAACCAGCAAACACTCACAACAATAACAACATGATAAAGGAGTTCACCCCTCTCCGGGCTACATCTCCTTGAGCCTCCATCAATGGACTTGGCTCTCTGGGATTAATTTGTCAAAGATTCTTTTACAAGATGCTTCTCAACTCCAATGGAAATTATAACTGTACCATTGGGTTTAGAATACATAAAAACCCCAAAAATGACTAATAGAACTCTGAAAACGGATCATGGCTCATCCGGGCATGACCTCTTCTACATGTGGCCTTAAGCTTCCCTGAGCTTCTTTGTGGAAAAAACACCTGTAAAAGTACTCAAATGGATCTGAAACCTATCCCAAAGTGTTCAGAGCATATTAATTAGCCAAAAATTATTATTCAATCATAGAAAACAAATATAGGCTCATCTGAGCATGACCTCAAACAATGTGGGCTTCAAGCTCCCTAAAGCTTCCTGAAACTTCAATGGTTAAAAAACTACAAAATAAGTCTTCAAATGGCCTTGAAAATAGTTCCAATGGATTCAGAACATACAAAAACCCCTAGCTGGGTTTTTATGGCACCTCATTCGGCCAAAAAATGAAGAAGAGAGGCCTCTTGCCATTTTCTTCCTTCAAGCTTGTTGTCTCTGGTTCGCCAAAACGCACCTCCTGTACGTTCAACCAAGAACACACTCCAAAACGTGTTCTTAAACCCAACACTGAGCGCAACCGCATAATGGTGCAAACTGTAGGATGGTTATGGGCACGCCAACCCCTAACTGTCAAACTCGTGGGCACATGGGTCCATGTGACCTCACGCAAATACAAAAGGGCTGAGTTTTTTGAACCAACTATTACATGCCACTTGTCGAGTGCGTGTTAAGACATTTAAAATAGATCCAAATTCCCGCCATAGCTCCATATCCATATGCCAAATGTGCGCTCTATGTGTTAACCAGTGGTCACATATAAACCAATACACAAGACCGCGGGCTGGGGGCTAAGCCCCAGCTTGGCCCCCCGCCAACTTAACATTAACACAAATTTAAATAAATTTAAAACTGTTCTATAGTAAGAACTACTATAGTGGCGCGTTGGCAGTGCAGACCTTGCAAAGGCTTTACATGGTGGGAGGAGGTTCGGGGTTCGAATCCCACAGACTCCATAAAATTATGAATAATCAACCAATTATAATGGTGCCACGTGGCAGCCCATGACTGGGCCACGTGGCACCAAAACACTTGCCAAAATGATGCCACGTGTCGAAACATAACTCGTCCAACTGTCAGCCAATCCAAAACTTCCATGTCAGCATATGCCAATTCATCTCTGCCACATCACCTCTACCACATCAGCATACGACCGCTGCCACGTCAGCCTGTACGGACTGCACAGTCAGCATCCCTTTTTTTTACATGTTTGATGATTCGAATAGATCATGATATCTCTCTCTCCTGACATCCGTTTGAACCCAAACGAGTTGCATTGGGTTCATGATGATGAGGGCTACGCACCTGTTCGTTTTGAAGCAATTCCGAGAACTTTGATTTTTGAGCTAAATTTTGACCCCTGGTCCATATTTTGATCACACCTTCCCACTAAAAGGATTCTGGACCCACAAAAGCTTATGATTCTCTGTCTGATATTCAATTCTCTTCTACTTTCAAGTTCTATCAACTGATTCTACTTGAAAAGTCTTTTCGACAATCACCTGAATACCTTGACATGCCTTGCACTGCAACTGGCTATGCCCCTCAACCACTGCTCTCTGGATGCTGTTGACCCACTGTTCTCTTTGTGGTTGGAATACTACCAACCTTCCCACTGAGAATCAAGTCCCTCTTGTGAACTCTTTGACGTCAAAACAATCAGCTCTCCAATGGCTGCAAAAACTTTCCTGCGACATCTTGTGACAAGCCAAGAAAACCATCAATCTTGAAAACAAATTTATACAAGACTGAAAATGATGCCAACAAAGTATTTTTGCTCTTCAAGCAAACTGTTGCATCTTGTACTTCATCAAAGCACATGACATTTTCCTGCATCTCGGTGTACTCAAAATCAACTTACAAGCCAACAAACACCATCGACTAAACACAAGTCGAAAAACATGATCGACACACATAGTCGTCAAGAAGACATCGACACTAGTCGAAACTCATTTGAAACATATCGACCTTCCCAAATTGACAAGTCAACATTCATGATACACAATCATATTATAATCATGAATCATTCATGATGAACTATCACCAGGTTCACTGCTTACACATACACAAAAACAAATGCATGTGCATGACTCTTCAACTCTCCTTCCAGTACAAACATAAGTACATAAACCCAAAAACATGTGGGTACATAAGAGCTGAACATGAAAAATATAAATGGTTGCAACAAGTGAACATCATACCCCACTTTTACATCCTCCTGGCGAAGTTGTGCAACAACAAAAATGCTTCACACGAATTGCATTCACATGCAAACTTGCATCATACAAGTTACGATAAACTACTGCAACTTGTCATACTCTCAACATAAATGCACACATAAGGCTGAAATATGCATCTACAATAGAAAATGCAAGCCTTACTTGCTCAAGAAATCCAACCATTTCTTACCAAGCCAACTCAACGATGACTTTTTCTGCTGAAAATCGTCCTCTTGTGAATCATCTTGACTCACATCAATGATGGAATCTCCTCTTCCATTCTTGCCAATCTCTTTATCCAACTGCTTCTTGTGATGTGGATGAATAGTTGGATGCAATGTCCAACATTGGTCAATGAGATGACCCCTCTTCTGACAATGAGTGCAAATCTTTTGCATCCTCTTTTCGCGTTGTCTTTGCTTGTAAAGTTTCCTGAAAGTGGCCAATCTTTTCCAACACTTTGAAACATGATGGTTATATAAAACACAATATGTACATGGATTCTTTCTTCCATTTTTACATACAAATTTATCATGCTTAACATAATCAAAAGCAACTGAATGACAAGCAGAATTATACCATGAACATTCACCTTTATCGCCTCTTTAAGGTGAATTTGAAGAGTTACAAGCTCTCCTTTGAAGACCAACAACAGTGTTCTTGTCCTCATCACTGTCACAACTCTTCCATTTCACACATTCACATTCATCTTGAATACAAGCCTTGCATGCTAGAGGGATTGAACTTTCAACAAAAGTTCTTGAACTTTCACCTTTATAGCCTTCTTGAGGAGGTGAACTTGAAACAAAATTTGTTCTTGGAACTTTTTCCCTTGTCTCCTCAACTTTGGAATTTTCTCCATTTCTTCGTTCATCTCCAAGACCACAATACTTAGGCCTCTCTTCAACAACAATAGGCTCAACAATGCCTTGTGCATGCTTGCCTAACCCTTTACCTTCATAGCCCATTTTTAACAATAACTTGGACCCTATTCCTCTTGTGTGATTTTCAAAAACACCAAAACATTCATCTTGAGAGGAATTTGAAGATAAACTAACATTACATACCTTATGTTCATACATGTACTTGGTAAGGGTTTCCTTTGCCTCATGGAGTTGAATCTCCATCTCATGCAACTTTTCAAGAAGCTGGTCTTTCTCCTCCTTCATGGCCATCAACTACTCTTCAAGGGCAATGCTCTCCTTTCTATATTCACACATATCTTTCATCACATATCTCATGGTTATAATCTCCTTCAACATCTCTTTGTCAAAGAACTTTGATTTTGAAGATGTACGAGAACTATCAATGCTTGAAGCTTCCTCCATCCTTGCAAGATATCAAACTTCAACACAAAACTTGCACAAATACCAACAGCTAAATCTCAATCTATCAATGGCAAACACATGAGCAAAACAAACTATGCTCTGATACCACCTGATCTGAAAATAGTGGGCTGACTTGTAATGCTATGCAAGCACCCTCTACTTCATTAAAATAAAACTTTACAGGACCTTGCTCCATGTGTTAAAATATGCAAGATGAATTATGTGTTAAGTTCATGCTTCTTTTAAATGGTTATGTGTGAGGTCTTTGCAAGATTTAATATGTTGTTTTCATAAATACAACAGAAAAAATAACTTGCAACAAATAATAACTAGAAAACACCCACAACAATAACAACATGATAAAGGAGTTCACCCCTCTCCGGGCTACATCTCCTTGAGCCTCCATCAATGGACTTGGCTCTCTGGGATTAATTTGTCAAAGATTATTTTACAATATGCTGCTCAAATCCAATGGAAATTTTGACTGTACCATTGGGTTCAGAATACATAAAAACCCCAAAAATGACTAATAGAACTCTGAAAACAGATCATGGCTCATCCGAGCATGACCTCTTCTACATGTGGCCTTAAGCTTCCCTGAGATTCTCTGTGGAAAAAACACCTGTAAAAGTCCTCAAATGGATATGAAACCTATCCCAAAGTGTTCATATCATATTAATTAGCCAAAAATGATTATTCAATCACAGAAAAAAAATATAGGCTCATCTGAGCATGACCTCAAACAATGAGGGCTTCAAGCTCCCTAGAGCTTCCTGAAACTTCAATGGTTAAAAACCTGCAAAAGAAGTATTCGAATGGACTTGAAAATAGTTCCAACGGATTCATAACGTCCAAAAACCCCTAGCTTGGCTTTTACGGCACCTCATTCGGCCAAAAAAGGAAGAAGATAGGCCTCCCACCATTTTCTTCCTTCAAGATTGTTGTCTCTGGTTCGCCAAAATGCACCTCCTGTACGTTCAACCGAGAACATGCTCCAAAACGTGTGCTTAAACACAGCACCGAGCGCAACCACATAAAAATGCAAATTGTAGGATGGTTATGGGCACGCCAGCCCCTAACTGTCAAACTCATGGGCACATGGGTCCATGTGACCTCACGCAAATACAAAAGGGCTGAGTTTTTTGAACCAACGATTACATGCCACTTGTTGGGCGCGTGTTAAACCATTTAAACCAAATCCAAATTCCCGCCATAGCTCCATATCCAAATGCCAAACGTGCACTCTATGTGTTAACCAGTGGTCACATATAAACCAATACACAAGACCGCGGGCTGGGGGCTAAGCCCCAGCCCGGCCCCCCGCCAACTTAACATTAACACAAATTTAAATAAATTTAAAACCGTTCTATAGTAAGAGCTACTATAGTGGCGCATTGGAAGCATGGACCTTGAAAAGGCTTTACATGGTGGGATGAGGTCTGGGGTTCGAATCCCACGGACTCCATAAAATTTTGAACAATCAACCAATTATAATGGTGCCATGTGGCACCAAAACACTTGCCAAAATGATGCAACGTGTCGAAACATAATTCATCCAACTGTCAGCCAATCCGAAAATTCCAGATCAGCATATGCCAATTCAGCTCTGCCACATCACCTCTTCCACGTCAGCGTACGACCGCTGCCACGTCAGCCTGTACGGATTGTATGGACTGTACAGTCAGTGTCCCTTTTTTTACCTGTTTGATGATTCAAATAGATCGTGATATCTCTCGCTCCCGACGTTCATTTGAACCCAAACGAGTTGTGTTGGGTTTGTGATGACGAGGGCTAGGCACCTGTTCGTTTTGAGGAAATTCTGAGAACTTTGATTTTTGAGCTAAATTTTGACCCCTGGTCCAGATTTTGATCATTGTAATATGAAATCACACTCATATATTAATAAAAATACGTCAATACCGTAGAACAACCATGCAAAAGAGTATGAGAGGACAAAACTCCACTAGAAGGGAAAGGGGATAAGCCAAGGGGACTTAAGCCAAGGAAATATTATAATAATATTTCCTAAAGTCTAAGATATATGATATTTTATCCCAAATCCTAAGGAAGGAGAAACATATCATCCTAACATAAAAAGTTTCAAGTTGGGAACATGCATATATAAAGTTGGGAAATAGTTTAGTTTCCTATCATTCTCTTATTATTCTCTCACTCACTCTCGTCATACATACACTCTGACATCCATCATCCATACCTGCACTTGGGAAGATTTGGGGAAGATATTGTAACCAATAAACATGGGTAAATTGAGAAAAAGAGGTGGGTTTCCGTGCCCGTTTTCATTTTGAAGAAGCAAGTTGTCAGGCCCATGTGCATTTTTAAGAAGCGAGTTGTCAATCCCATGAGCTTTCTCTCTAGGAGAGATAACTACTGGGAATTGTTCCTTGGTGCCATGTTGCAACTATAGAGCTCTAAGACTTCTTGTCTAACCTATTGTTCAAGCTCCAGAAGGGAAGTGAGGTAGTTGAAGGACTTTTGAGTAGAAAAGGGGCACACTTCCTCAGGTGGGATAGGTTGTGGGGAATCATATGTTGTAGGCTGATTGATGGAGTTGGCACCATAGTTTGAGCATTTTTGTTATTGTTGGACCTTATTTTGGCTTAGGAATCCTTCCCTGGTGGAGTTTCTAGACTCAGCTCAAGGGTGACCTGCAACTGAGAGTTTATGAGTAGCAGATTCTATGGCTAGGAGGAAAGTCTAAGGTCTACATGAAGTTGGTGTTTTATTTACAAAAGATAAGTGTATTATTGGGTAATTTCTTTATTACTGTGTATAATTGAGTTAAATATGTTGTGGGTTTCTATGTTATATTTAATCTTAAAATTATATGTTGTTAGGAATGCATTTTTATTCATATGCAGAGATTTTTTTATTAATTAAATGGTATCAGAGGCCGAAATATTTTGTGGCATGGGCCAACTTGGGGATGGCGAAGCTACAATGTGGTATCAGATCTCTAGTTTCAACATTGAGCTTGCATGGGCCTAACAAAAGAGTGTTGAAGTGGAAATTTGCAGAAATTAAAATTTCTGAGGAAGTCTACATCATTGTTTTTTTTCTAAGTGAAATTTTGCCAATTTGGCTAAATTTCAATTTTTTTGAAGAAATTTAGGCTAAAAAAATCATTTTTTTGTTAAAAATGAAAAACTATTATCCTAATTTATGATTATAGTTATGCATACACTTATATTTTTCTCTTAAATATAAACATTTTCCATGAACATATAATAGGTTTTCTTAATATTTTTTCCAAATCAATGATTATGCATCCCAATTTTTGGGGTATATTTGCTACATATGGATGATTATTTAGTAGTGTATACTCTTGAGAAAACCATGAATTTTCAATTGAAGTCATGTCAATTTATATAGAACAAGACTTTTTTTTTAACAATTTACTTCTATTATTGTTTTTCACTTCTTTCAACATGGAGGCGGTATATCATGTTGTATATCACTTCTATTAGTGTGTGGAACTTTTTCCCTATATTTTTAAAGATATATTCCATTGCAATTTTTTGTTGTTGTAAGTTCCCTCTAATTGATATGAAAGCTTTTTTTCTCTAAATATTATTTCATAAGATTGTTTTTGTTAATTATTGTCAATCATGCACATGTAACACAAATAGAATGGTGTTGTTGCCAAATTTTAAAGGTAGTAACAAGAAATCAAGTTGTTATCACCTAAGATAATTGATATAATTATTTTACAAATATAGTTTGATCACCAAATGGTTTGAAATGTTATGATTTATGTGGTTTGAAAAAAAAAAAAATTGGTCTTCATTTTGTTTGATAAAATTACTACAGTGAAATTAAGGGAAATTTCATGGGTAATTTGAAAGAATAGAGCCCAGGAATTAAAAATAATAAATTTTGATCTCTAATTGGGAAAATTTGGGCCTATAGATGGCCAAATTTCGAGTTTATAGAGTGGCCATGGTGACCATCAAAAAATTGGGAAAATTTGGGAAAACCCCCAATTTCTGCAATAAAATTATGGAGAAATTCGATGTGGGGGGATCAAATTTCATGTGCGGATGTCAAATTGACGTGAAAAATAATAGAATTTGACATATGAAGTTAGTTTCATAGCATCAATGGTGACCCAAAAAAGGAATTTCAAAATTATGCATTATTGGGCATTTTGGGAAAAATGGGAAATTTAGAAAATTTTGGGAATTTATTTTCTATACAATGACATTTGTTACCAAGAAAACCTCTCTATGGCTAGGGGAAAACCACAATAGATGGAACGAGAACCATAAATAAACTCTAATCTCAATTATTCTATATAAATTAAATTCTAACAAGAGAAGGCTAGAAGCCTACCTCATCCGGACGTTCGAAGAAGAACACCGTTGAGAACGTGACCCAAAGATTTACACCTGCAACTTGTCTTCAACAACCAAGATACACAAGCATGTGGTAATGATATATAATGCTATCATATAAATTAGCATAATCCATTAACATACATAAAAATTATGCCCATGGAAAGAAATACAAATATTTGCAAGATATCAATTGGACGAGAAAATAGTATTTCTATTAATGTAATCAACAGAAGTACATAGGTGACAAACTTTTGTAATGACACATATCAAAACCGAGAAACTAAGTCCCTCCAGCTAGGCCTCCACCACTAAAATCCTCCATAAAGAAAAGATCACATGTAGGAGTCAATGAGGTTCTCCATCAAAAGATAGGAAGATCTTGGGGGATGAACACAAAAGTTTAGACTTTCAAGGACAAAGGGATACAGACTCAATTGAGGTGAAATTTCTCCAGAGTGTATTTTCTCTCAATGATGAATTGTGTATATACAAGGCTTGGATATGGATCAATTTATATCATCCAAATGGAATTGAAGGGTCGATTCAGAGTGTTTCCAGTATATGGAAGGTCAAGGATCATGGATCTCGTGACATGGAATGGAAACCCAACACAATTTTAATTTTTTGAGTGTCAAACTTGATGTACATGCATTGTAATGGAGCATCTCGCATACGTATGTGTGCTTCATAAATGGGAGGTCACGTACATGTATAAAAATTAGTATTTCAAGCTCTGGAGTGATAAAAGACAGGGGAAATGAAGTATGCAGAGGGAAATGGAAGCCCATCTAAGAAAGATGCATGGAGTATGCAAAAATATGCTATAACAGATGCCCCCTAATGTATGAGGTCAGAGGATTATCTGTGATGGCCAAAATACATTATAATTTCCAGAAGTGGAGTAATGAAGACTTAGCTGTAAGTACTAGTTTCTCATCAAAATATTACAATCCATAATGAATTTGTACACATGGTTGCAAATATGAATTACACTATATATCCATGTGGATATATATCAAATAGTTGTTCATGGCCATGAATAGGAAATAAAAAGTGGACATATGCCATAGGTTGTCATAGTCACGAACAAGACACAGTGGAGTCCAGTCTCAAAATCAACTGAACATATATGTATACAATGAAGTACAATCTGATCTTCCATGATCACTGAAGTCATATAGGTACTGCTCTAATGAAATACACCAGCAGATATGGGGTGTTTCTACTATAAGCTAGAGGTCTTCTACGCTATCCGTCGAAGGTGCAAGTCTACATTATGTGAATAGAGTAATTTAAGTTGAACACAATGATACTTCATTTGATGACTGTTTATTAAGGTATATCATTAACAAACACAAGACAACCCAGTGATAATGAAAGTAGGTGTCAAAGCACTGAATACATTCCAAAAGTGTAAATAATGTTTTTGAGGTCGAACACTTGAAGAATACATTGATCATGAGACATTGATGTATTCCAAACTATCAATGGCGAGAGAACCTGCCACTGATGAATGAAATCCTCTAGGTACTCATAGAACTCTAGATCTTGAATCTAGAATAGATGAGCTAAATTTGATGGAAGGAGACCAACTGAAAGGAGAGGATTAAGGAATCTCTCATCCTCCAGAGCGAGGTTCAAAGAAATAGCTTCATGATTAGGAGGAGCTCGGACGAATAGGATGTTCATGAACCAACAACCATGTGTGTCTCTCACATGCACCAAATGCAAGTAGTGCATGAAAGAGACCCTCTGAATAGCAGCCAATAAGGAAAACTTCCAACAAATGTGAAGAAACCACCAATAGGGCTAATGGAAGACAAGACTTTGCATGAATCGCAATGTGTGAATAGATTTATTATTGTCAAAATCAAGGGAAACCCCCTAGTCAGCGGCCAATGAGGAGATGTCATCTGTTGGGTTAGAGGTTACCTACCAATGATGAAAGTAGGCCCAAGGTGCAAGGTAGGACAACAACTCCATGTTATTCTGAGATACACCGAGGGGATTGTTGGCATGCAAAGTCAAGAGTTCTGAGGAGTGGCTGACATAGGATTTATACTTCCTTTGAATAAGAGCATGAGACATATGGATAACTCAGGAAGCATAGAATTAACACTGATCATTGACAAAAAAAATTGAAGCAGGAGGCATCGAAAAACTCTCCATAGGGTCTGGAATAATAACCAGTCGAAGGAGTAGACTCTAAATAATGAGCTCAACTTCCTAAGGTCATGCTAAACCCAAAATTTGGATGAAAATGGACTCAAGATTTTTCACTTTCTTCAAAGGTGACACAATTGTTGTCGATAGGAGATAATATTATTTTCCTTCCCGTCTTTTTTTTTCATAGTAAAATAAATGCTATGATATAGGAAAGGAAATGAGTGTTGCGAAAAAGAAAATAGTTCCAAGAAGTGGAACATACCTATGAAAGGGAGCACATGGGGGGGCATGGATAGTCGGGGGCATGTTTCATSTACGGGTAAAGGGTGTCAAGCTGCAAAGGATATATGAAAGGAACTGCTTGGCTAGTGATGAGAATTTTTGGGGAAAGAGGATTATAATGAAAAAGTGGGAGCCGACAATAGGCTCAAAAATGCAAGCAAGGTAATGGGACGCAATTACAACTTAACTCAAAAGTGTCATTTTTCCTAAATTTAGTCCCCTAGGCCCGAAAATGTATAAAATAATACCCAGGAGAACTCTTCTAGCCAATGGTGACTAGAGTATTCCTTTTTCATAAGTATTCTACTTGGTGTGGAAAAGGGTTAAAATCATACCAAATAGACATCCTTTCAAAATATTTAACGAGTGTGAAAGAGATAAGATCACTCGACAATATTTTCATTTTTTGGAGTCTGAAAAGAGCTTAACTAAGACTCTAGGATGTTGTTCTAAGAAACATATCATGGGGGAGGCCAGGGCTCCCATGCAGGTCTTCTCTCGAAATCTAGCAACTTAGTGGTAGCTGACACAAGCTTGGGAGAACCCAAAACTTTCCAAGTTGAGGAGGATAGAATACGTGCAGAGGATCCTTCATCTACAATACATCAACACACACCCATTTTCTAGAAGGGTACAGAAGAAGGAAGGTGAGGCTCTACAAGATAATTCCAATCAAAGGAAACCATCCTAGGACTTGGAGGGAGTGTACTCAGAGAGATTTTAATGCTCGCTTGTTCAGAAGGTACAAAACTAGAAATGCTAAGGACATGGTCAAAAGATGCATCACCCCTCAAACGAAGAGTGGGATTGATTGAATATTGCATCAACAATGTCACTTCCTTAGACTTTTCACTCTCCAAGGGAAGAGTGAGATCGACCTAAGATTGCATCAGTATGACCACTTCTTCAACCATTGATTGAATATGATGCGATAAAACATGGTCAAGAGACACATCACTCCCCAAAACAGGAGTGGTGTTGGACAAAGATTTCATCGGCACGACCTTTGGTTGAACAATATGTGAGACAACATGGTAAAGAGACACATCACTCCTTAAAAAAGGAGTGGTATTGGTTGAAGATTGCATCAAAATTACCATTGGTTGAACCAGAAGCGAGAAAACATGGTCAAGAGATGAATCACTCCCCAAAATAAGAGTGGTGTTGGCCAAAGATTGCATCAGCATGACCTCTAGTTGAACATGATGCAAGACAACATGGTCAAGATATGAATCATCCCCCAAAAGAAGAGTGGTTTTGACCTAGGATTGCATCGACATGACCGATGTATCAATCAAAGAAGGATTAGAATGTTAGGAAACCAAAGATGACTCTAAACTTGAAGGGTCACTAGACAAGGACTGTGCTTCTCATACCACTGCAATAGTAGGGCACAAACGAGTTAGGTGATATCCTTTGCAAAGTATACCAAGGAATTTGGGATTAATTCCTATACATCTAGGGTTATCAATCATATCAATGCCCCCAACATGACTTGCAGTGGCTGGTGAGATGTTCCTAGCATGACTTGCAGAGGCCATTAGCAGATCTCCAACATGGATTGTAGAGGTTGGTGATGTTTGTACAGTGTGACTAGCAGTAAATAGAGTTGTGCCCCTAGCATGACTTGCAACTACTGGTTTCTTACCCCCAACATGACTTGTAGAGGTCGGTGACAGGTCTCCAACATGACTAGCAGAGGTTGGTTTCAGGTATCCAACATGACTTTGGTTGGTGGCAGGTCTCCAACTTGAATTGCAGAGGTCAGTGACATAATTCCAGTATGACTCATAGTGACTGGACTTGTGCTTCCCTTGTGACTTGCAGTGTCTGGATGCGACATAAAATACCATGGTCCCAAGAAAGACTGGTTTTGGGAGATCGCAAGACAATCAGGGTTTTGGTATACACCCAAGTAGGGTAGTATCCTCCTCCAAACGGATTCATAAAAGGTTGTAAGGGCATCATCACCGAGGAAGCTACTTGCAAGGAGGAAGAGACATGATATGGGTTACTCATGTGATGATATACGTTTCCCAAGATGAAGGAACTTCATGTAAGGAGTTTCCCATACTATAAAATTGACTCCCTCCAGATGGAACGCCAAAGAACAGAGGGGAATTCACCATAAGAAAAGTGTTCGTAGAAACTAACTTAGTAGAAGAAGGATACATGGATGAGATGTAAGAAGTAGAAGTACAACCCATTTGAGAACTTGATCTTAGAAAAGAGAAACTAGGATTGGTTCCAGTGGAAGGAGGATTCCAACCTCCTACCGTAGGAGTTGGTTGAGGGATATGACCCCCACAAAATGAGAAAGGAGAATAATGAGGAAGCGTTCCCCCAGACCCAAAACTAGGATTCATATAAGACAATAAAACAAAGGATGAAAAGTGTGAATTCATGTCTAGAATACCAAAAGAGAAAGGATTAGAGGCCCAAGGTATTGGTTGAGTACTATGATTCAATGTACGACTCAGAAATACAAAAGGATTCGTCCCCATGGGTTGATAAGAGACCATGGACCAGGTGGAGCTAACTGAGGGAGTCACATGGGCTCCACCAGCCATAGCAGTCAAAACTCATGAAATAATACAAAATCCTAAGGCCAACTAATAATAAAAGAGTATACTCCTAAATAAATCTAAAATCTAATGCACGCAAACAATATATAATGGCTAAAAGGGACCTCATGAACTAAAGTCGGTATGTCTCACCCAAGAGGAGCTTGAAACTCTACAATAATAGAATGGAAGTATCAGAATTAGTTATAAGGACCCTCATAGGATTCACAACACAATTTGTCAGATCCCTTCAAAGAGGAAATCCTCCATAAAGTCTATGTGATGTTTGATCCCTATCTGACTCAGGGTACCTGCAGAATAACCCCTGTAAGAAACCTATGTGGTTACCTATGTCAAGCAGCTAAATTCACCATGATATAAGAAATGCTTAGATGAGCAGTTGAAATTCCGTTCCACCATATGAGCAGGTTAGTAAAGCCCAAAATCTTGAAAGAATCGCCTCTCAAGGAGGTAAAGGAACTAGCAAGACCCCCAAATATGAATAAAACCACAGAAATATCTCTGATGCTAAGAAGGTATTAGAGGGATATCTCTACAACCAACTTCACGTGACCTCGTGATTAACTCCGATGTGAGTGGAGCCTCATGAGGACACCAATTATATAACAAGTTTCACCACTCCCTGGTCAAACACATATGTTGAGTTTTATATCCTTCGAGAAGTTTACTCACAAAATCCTATTCCAAGGCCCTAAGTCCTATACTTGTTTGTGTATACTGAAAAACAAAATTGTTTCTAAACAATTTTAATTATTCAACATTAATTTTAATGACTTTTTCTTACTCAAGAGGTGTGATCGTGAAACTGATGGTATTATGACTCAGCATAAAAAATAAACAAATGTAAAAAAATTACTAAGTACTAGTCTTGATTTTCAATGAGATGGTATGCTTCTAAATGTTGTTTCTAAGATGAAATATCTACAATTTCAATGAAGTGAAATCTTTCCTAATATACCAAAACTAATGGAAAGTAGCCAAAAGTGCAAATGTCATAAGTAAAATTCAAGAAAGTAATTATTTTTTTCGATATAATGAAGAGAAAATGAAAGGAATGAATAACAACCTCATATGCAGACCTTACTACAAGCAAAAAGAGACAATCCAAGAAGGATACCAAGAAGTAACTATCCAAACCAGTGTGCAAGGACAACAAATGGTATAAATGATAAGAAAGGAGTTT
>SNQJ01S0231107.1:0-14224 GCA_010110895.2 Picea sitchensis | reverse complement strand
TATATGTAGCTATTGAGAATCAACAAGGAGACCACCAAGATTTTGTGGTGGAGTTGGAAGGTATAATTTCCGAGAAACCTATTTCTATTTTGATTGATCATGGTTCTAATCTTAGTTATGTTTCACCTCAAGTTGTTGAAGCATGTGACTGATAGAGAAAGAAACATGTAAAAGAATGGTTGGTTCAGTTAGCCACATGGAATAAGAGAAAAGTGGCAAAGGTAATAGAAGCTTTTCCATTTGAAATGAGTGGATTGGACACTCAAGGAGTCTTGAGTATCTTACCCCTAGGGTCATATGATGTGCTATTAGGCATGGACTGGTTGGCTGTTCATAAGGAAAAAAGTGAACTACTGTGACAAGACTTTAGAGTGTGAAGATGAAGAAGGTAACACGAGAGTGTTGTGAGGCATTCAAAGGCTGGTCTCAATTAGGCAGATATGAACACGTATCTTAATAAATTCGGTCAAAAAGGGTATCCATTGTATGCAATACAAGTGCTCAATGCAACAAAAAGTAAGGAGTTGAAGATTGAAGATAACCCAGTGCTGTGGGAATTTAAAGATGTATTCTAGAGGAGGTACTTGGAATTTATCCTAATCTAGATCTTGATTTTTCAATAGATCTTATGACTGGAGCAGTACCAACATCAAAAGTACCCTACAAAATGAGTACGCCAGAGTTGGTGGAGCTAAAAGTGAAACTGGAGGAGATGATGGAGAAAGGTTAGGCTGAGTGTATCCCCGTGGGGAGCATCTGCTCTGTTTGTCAAGGATACAGATGGTACATTGTGGTTGTGCATTGACTACTAACAATTGAACAAGATGACCATCATGAACAAGTATCCATTACCCAAGATTGATGATATTGTTTTATCAACGCACAGGAGCTACAAGTTTATCTATGATTGACTTGAGATCTAGATATCCCCAAGTCAAAATTAAGGATGAAGACAACCACAAGACAACTTTTAGAACAAGTTATGGACACTATGAATTTGTGGTAGTGCCATTTGGTATTACTAATGCACCAACTACCTTCATGTCTTTGATGAACAATATTCTCAATAAATATTTGGATAAATTCATTATTGTATTTGTCGATGATATTCTCACTTATTCTAAGACCAATAAGAGAATGAAGAGAATCTTAGGATGGTGTTATAGGTGCTAAGAGATCACCAACTATATGCCAAATATAGAAAGTTTGATTTCTTCCAGAAGTAAATCCAGTATTTAGCCCACACAATCTTAGTAGAAGGAGTGGCAGTAGATCCCGAGAAGATCAAGGAAATCATCGATTGGTCTACCCCTCAAAATGTAACTAAGGTAAGGTCATTTATGGGATTAGATGGATATTAGAGAAGGTTTATTAAGGAATTTTCCAAGATTGGTCATCTCATTACTTCATTGTAAAGAAAGGGGAAGAAATTTGTATGGTTAATAGAGTGTGAAGCCAACTTTTATCAGCTAAAGCATCTTTTGACCAATGCCCTTGTTTTGAAGATTACAAACCCCGCGAAAGATTTCTTGGTTTGCATTGATGCTTGCAAAGAAGGACTTAGTGGAGTTATTATGCAAGAAGGACAAGTGATTTGTTATGAATCAAGAAAGTTAACTGAGCATGAGTAGTGGTATGTCACCCATGATTTGGAACTTGCAGCAATTGTATATGCATTGAAGATGTGGAGGCATTACTTGCTTGGAAGAATATTTGTCTTGATAAAAGATCATTGTGGTCTAAATTATTTGTTTGTTCAGCCATGGTTGAACGTTAGAAAGGCCAAATGGATGGTGCTAATTGGTGAGTTTGATTTTGAGATCAAACATATAAAAAGGAAGGAAAATAGAGTGGCGGATGCACTCAGTCGAAGTGTGCAGACATTGCACTTTGCATCAACAAGTGTAGGAGAGTCTGGCGTCAACCATAGAATTGGAATCCTCTTGCAAGAGGATATTTTTTTCAATCTAGCAAGAGAGGTTTTGAAACAAGAACCCATTGAGAAAAAGCATGAGGGATATCAACTTACAACATGTGAATTGTTGTTGTATAATAACAAGATGTATGTGGATTATTCAATAGAGCCGAAACACCTTATTATGGGTGAATTTCATCGGAGGCCTTATGTGGGTCATCCTGGTTATCAAAAAGTGATAACAATAATGAGGCAATTGTATTATTTGCTAAGAATGAAGTAAAATATTGCTAAGTATATTGCCAATCTTTTGGAGTGTCAACAGGTCAAATTTGAACATAAGCACCTTGCAGGACTTTTGCGACCATTGCAAATTCCATAATGGAAATGGGAGACAATCTCCATGGATTTTATTACTAGTTTTTTTAAGACAGTTAGACAACATGATGCCATCATGGTAGTGGTGGATAAGCTAAGAAAGACAACTCATTTTATTCCCATTAAATCTACTATTAAAGTTATAGATGTTGTTGATATTTTTATGAAAGATATTTTCAGATTACATGGTTTGTCGAAAACCATAATTTCAGACAGAGATGCAAAGTTCACTTCGAAATTTTGGAAAGACTTGTTTGTAGGTTGGGAACACAACTAGCATTTGGCATGGCCTACCATCCTCAAACATATGGTCAAATCAAAAGAGTAAATAGAGTGTTGGAAGACAGAATGAGGATGCATGTCACGCATCAACCCAAACAATGGGAGGAATATCTACCCCTAGTAGAGTTTTCCTACAACAATGGTTATCAAGAATAATTGAAGATGAGTCCATTCAGGGCTTTGTATGGTAGGAAATGTAGAGTTCCAATTAGTTGGGACAACCCAGTGGATAGGATCACACTTGGACCAAACTTGTTAAAGGAAATGGAGCAGGTAGTGATCAAAATAAGGCATAATTTGAAAGCAACCCAAGATAAGTAGAAGAGCTATGCATATAGAAAAACAAATAATAAGGGTTTTAAGGTGGGAGATCATGTTTATCTCATGGTAAAACCCAAGAGGAGCTCCCTGAGGATGGGGACTTGAGCCAAGTCATCACCCCACTATTATGGACCATTTGAAGTCTTGGAAAGAGTAGTACCAATAGAATATAGACTTGCCATTCCACCTACTATTAGAGCTCACAATGTGTTCCATGTATATTTATTAAAGAAGTATATTTATGATTCTAATCATGTTATTAATTGGACTATGATACAGGTGGAGCTAGAGGGAGAATTCCAGCCTGAACCTCTACGCATTCTGGACATGAAAGACACATCACTCCATATATATACAAATTTGTTTCATGTACAAATTTGTATATATATGGTGTGTAAAACACTGAGGACAATGTTTACTTAAGGGGAAGGGGAATGTAACACCCTATTTCCCTCCATGACTGTAATTATGTTAAGACTTCATGTATTTTGATTTATGTAGCTTGTAATTATGTTTATGTTACTGAAATCACTAAACAACTAACTGGGAAGGAAGCCTTGATTACTGGACATGATACCACAAGTGGGACTGGTGAAGTGGAACTGGGAAGTTTTAATGAGGAAAATAGGAATTTTTCCCAACAATTCAACCTATTTTTGATCTTAAAGTATGGTTAATGATCTTCGAGTCAACCTCTCGAGGATAAAATCCCCCTGTGTTTTTAAAGAGGTAGTACTCGTCTATTTGAAATAACATACAAGAATAAAATAAAATGTCTGAGAAAGGACCAAGATTATTCTTGAAATAAACATTCACATGCAAAGAATACCCGAGAATGGACTATGTATCTTGTAGAAAGTAAACATTACAATATGTTACAAAATCATAAACCAAAAGAGTGTGCAGTAAAATAAGATGACATTTCCATCACAATGTTCATCAATGTGGAACACAATATTCAAGGAAAGAGAAAAGAAAATATGGAACACATATGGCAGAGAAATTTAAATGCTTTTTTCATTAAACACAAATAAGATTTCGATAGACATACATTTGAAATCTCATGCTTAAAATCAGAGTCTTGAGATTTCGACAATGTTATGTCCCAAATTAGTTCTCTGGGAACCTAAAAAATAATATATATCTTAAAATAAAAGAGTATTGTCTTGAAATACAAATAAAATATTGTGTTTGAACTTCAAAGAGGATTGGGATGGGGCTCCTGCAGACCATGAAATGAAAAGACCTAGAAGAAACAAGAAAAATAGTCAAGGATCAACCTTGGGTTTCACAGGTTACTAGGAAATGAAAGGCAATAGGATAAATGATCGTAGAAGAAAGATATCAGGGATGAGAATAGGGTTGCTACTTGACTCAATGTGATGAAAATTTTTCTGAACCCTTTAATTGCTTTTCGATGTCTCTTTTTTAGGCATATGTTGTGCTGGAGGTGGAATACCTATTGTAACCACTTCTTCCTGAGTTGTTTCGATGATCTTGATTAGGGATTTTCTTAGCCACTCTTTTGTGTATTCCCTCATTTGGGCCATTGTGATCTCATGTTTGGATTTTGTCTCAAACAACTCCTACTCCATTTCTCTTAGGTCAACACCCAATTAGTGAAATGTGTCATCGATGTCATCGTTCTTGTTGATGTATCGGACCAACCACCTTTCCATTTCATCCTCAGAGAATTCTATTGAGTCAATGAACTCACTCGCTCATGCAACTTTTAACACTTCAATTTGTTCTAATAGTTTCTATTTAGATAAAATTATTGTGTCCATTAATAAATTTGGGATGTTGATTTCCTTTGTAAAATCAACAAGTTTTAAGAAAAGGTCACCTCTTTTACTTTTCACAACATCCAACTCGTTCATCATTTCCTTTAAACTATGGATTCTCTTCAACCAACAAGCTTTGATTTGCTTCATCTCGGTAGGAGATTGAATATTTTTTTCTCTTCTATGGGTGTGACTTAAACTTGAGACTTTCGCCACAAATGTCCCCACAACCTCCTTGTAAAAACCTTCATCGTCTTCCATATCTTTTTTGGAGATATTCTTTGAAATGCATAATCCTCATTGAAAAGTTGGTGGAGCTTTGTGAAAGCTACCAAATTTCTTGGATTAAATCTATTCTCTTTTGAATTCCATCCCTAACATACTTTCTTACGGCTAACAACAAACTAGATGAAACTTTCCATTTATTGTTGCTTTATGGAATATCTTCTAAGGTAATTGTTGGTTGAATTGTGTTTAATGGTTCAACAAACAATGGTCTTCGAATTAGATATGCCTCTAATTCATTTATTTTTACTTTTAAAATCAAATTTTATTTTTCTATATTATAGATAGATCCCTTTAATGTTTCTCCGGTTGCCTCATGAAATTGTATAATCTTTGAAGGTGCAACCACATGAAAATCAATTTTCGATTTCCATTTCTCAGATATTTTCTTATTTTTCATGTTTATTTTTTCAAGTAATAATTTTTTAGAATTTATATTCTAGGACACACGGTGAAGTGTTACCGACTCCTCTTCAAATTTTTCTAGTTCTTGAATGACCAGAGCTTCGACGATTTCTTGGGTTTCCAACAATCATTGTTCTCACTAGCTGGGTTCTTTGATAATCTCATCTACGTCCATTGTCTAGGGACTTTCTTGAATTTAAGGTATTTCTAATCTTGATTTCTAGGTCTCTCTTTTTGTTTTAGAAAAGGTATGTACAATATGAGATTTTTCATTAATTTTCTTCATTAGGTCCTTGTCGTCGCCATCATCCAAGTTTCTGATAAGTGTTTTCCTAGTTTCCAAACCACTGCTCCTTGATTTTTTTCTTTTCAGAGTACTTCTTTGAGATGCAGTTGGAGAATTGGGGTTTTTATTTGTTACTTCTCTGCCTTATTGTTGATAGCGCTTATTAGTACTAGTTAATTCTTCCATATCATTTAAAGCTTCATTGACTTCGGGGAGATTTAAATTATCCTCTCTTCCTTCTTTATACTGTTCAATCTTAGTGAGATGAGAAGACTATCTCACGAGGGACATATGGGCAACAAATAAATCATTAGGGTTGAAACCCTCAATACATTCAACTTCATTCAAGTCGAGTTGGTCAAATTGATCTGCAAGTTCATCGAGATGGGAAATGTGCTTTACATCAAATTATCTGACTTTCCATGGTAACAAGATGAATTGAATTTTCCTGTTCTCGTTAAATAAATGAGGCCAATACTTGTATTGTCTGCATATTTATATAACAAAGTGTCTATCTGATAGATAAAAAGGGAGAAGAAAGGGTTTCTCTTGGAAACCGAATAGCCTTATGGCATTGGAGTCCTCTGTGGTTTCAAAATTTCCTTTCTCTGAGAGAAAACTCATAGCCTAAAGTGACAATATTGATGTGCTAGGGCCGAAGATTAATTTTTTAAATCCAGAGACAATTTTTTTGTGGACCAGGTAGAAATAATACTGAGCCTTATGCCTCCATAAGGATGGGTACCAAGCAAAGACTGGCTCCACCTTGAAGTCGACACTTTTTTCCCTTGGAAAGTCTTAAAAAACACGACGATAAGCTATGAAGAAATTCAAATAAGATGTCATGTAGAATTTTCGGGTCTTCTTCAGACCACCCAGTTAAAATGAAATTTCATTGGAAATAAGACGACCCAAATCAAAGAGGGCACTTTCATGCACAGTGAAATGGAGAACATAAATGACATTTCTTAGCACAGAGGCCGTGGATTCCAAACCAATTATATAAGAAAATAACCAGGAAAATTCCTTGTAGGGATACTTTAAGCAACTTACCTCAATCTTAGCAACATTGGTATTAACTCTTGGGTTAATCAAATATTCTTAGAGGAGCTCTCATCGTCCTATCCGTTTCTTTATTCACTTTTGAATTGCATGGTGGGATTCAGGAGTTGTAACATTCTTGTAAAAGTTGAAGGAGATAGAGATATAGGCTGGTGCCCTTGAACAAGAACTATCCTCCTCTCCAAATCAAATTTATCTGTGCACTAAAGAAATAGCTCTTTGAAATCTGTCACCTCCGAAACACAACCAACTAGAGCTATGCCTGAGGTCCAGACCTGGTTTATATTCTTATTGGTGGGAGTGAGGGATGTTAAGCCCTAATTTGTGCCACACTACCCCTTAATTGGGGCATATTACATTAGTATTTTTATTTTATTTATGTCGGCTTGGGTCCATTAGTTGAAATTGTACCTCCTAGTCTCCTATATATACCAAGGAGACCTTTTCATTTGGAATCATCTTGTAATTGTGAATTCATATGATGTATAAGGAGGTTTCCCCATCTACAAGGCTTATTATATGAATTTATCTCTTTTTCAAGGCGTTGAGTACTTATTCTGAGGTTTTTATACTATTTTGATATTTGGTTCTTAACATTTGGTATCAGAGCTAGAGAATCCTCTAGACTAGCTTCTTCAAAAACAGTCTTCTTGGGATTTTCGCTACAACTTTGTTTTTGGAAGGTTTCAGGATCCAGAATTTCTATGGTGTATAGGAGACATATAGAGATAACTTGGGTCCAAATTTTAGATCTTGGTTTGTTATATGTTTGGAGATACATTCTGTTCAAGTTAGGGTTTTTGACTAGTCCTGAAACTAGTCTAAAACAAGTCTTCTGGAAATTTTTGCTCCCGATATTTTTTGGATTGGTTTCAGGTTTTGAAATTTTTATAGTAAAAAGGAGGAATATTCAAGTTTTTTTTGTACAAATTTCATCCCATTATTCATTGTATTCAGAAATTTATTCCATGAGGAAATTAGGGTTTTTGGCTGATCCAGATTTCAGTCTAAAACAAGTGTTCTTGGGAAAACTGTTATATCTGAAGCCAAAGACCTCCAAATTGAGTGATACCTATTCCATTGGTTAGGTACGGGCCTATGTTGTACTGGAACAACTTTCAATTTCTGAAGTGAAGACAGTGATACATGGCAGTCCGTACAAGTTATCTCTCTTGAAACGAAAAACAATCAACGCATTTTGGGAAAGTTATCATAAAATTCTATTGGAGAATCCAATCTTGGTCTAACCTATGGGTTTGGAAAGAAAAAACATCAAGATAACTCAGGTAGAAATTTTATACTCAGAAGGGCCAAAATTGCAGATCTACAGCAGAAGAAAGATCAACTAGCAGAACAGTCTCCAAATCAGGGTTTTAAAAGGTGCATTTTTTGTTGTTGGAAATTTGCATATCTTTTGACAAGAAGATCCAATTGGGGTGATTTAAAAAGTGGAATAAAGCGGGATAAAAGGAGTATCACATAAATTTGGGAGAATCTTTGGGTTTTTTAGGTACATACATATTCCATCGTCTTTAAATGTAGGAGCCGTCATTACTTGTCAGTGCTACAACCCGGTGACTGTGTGGTTCTTCCACGTACCTAGAGTATATAGGAAGGCCCCTTTTGAATGGTTGAACATTAGAAAACACTACTATGTATTTGATCTCTGACGTACCTGGTGCATATAGGGAGACCCCCTAGAATCTTGAGACCATTCGAGTAAATCATTTGGTTGTCGTGTTGCTATAGTACATCAAGAACAACACTCAGGGAGATCACTCTCTAATACCTTGGTAGTCAGATAGTATGGCTAAGGGTATGGTCAAGCCTCCTTAGTTAGTTCCCTGAGATATTGGGCCGAGTACTATTTTTGGATCCCACAATATATCAGAGATCTATAGCACCTGACACTCCCTTGTTTGTGAGGACCTCTGGCTAAGCCAATTAGGAATTACTACCTTGCAGTGATACTTGGCCAACATGCCATTAAAAAAGGGAACTTATACACCAAATAATCCCTCAAACATTCCTACTTGGACTCTTAATGAAGGTGAAGAAATGTGCAAGGACATGTATGATTTAAAAAAGAAGGCAGTAACAAAAGATGAACTACAAAGGATGATGGATTCAACTGAAGCTAAGATGGAAGCGATGATGGATACTAATATGGATGGCTTAAAAGAGGAGATCATGGAAGGGTTGAAAAAGTTGCTAATAGAGAGGCCACCTGAAAGTAAAAATGTGTCCCATGAAATTCATGATTAGGACACAAGGAAGATGAATCAATACTGGAGAAACTCCATCTTTGGGTTGAAGGCCAACTACTTTTCTAAGATTGATATGAGAAAGTTTGATGGAAAGGATCGAATCACATTGATACTCTAGATGGAGAAGTTCTTTGATCTACATGATGTGCCTCAAACACAAAAGGTATGAATTGCATCCTTATATTTAGAACCTAATCAATTTGTGTGGCATCGATGGATTTGTTCTCACAAATCACTTGTCACTTGGACACATTTCACGTAAGAAATGATAGCACACTATGAAGATACAAGGAGAAATACCTTCTTCAACCAATTGATAAATCTCAAGCAAAAGGGTTCATTTGTGTAGCACATTGAGAACTTCCAAATATTGAATATAAAGGTAATATATATTCCAGATGAGCACCTGATTGATATCTTCATAAGAACTTTAAGGGATAACATTCAACATGAGGTTCACCTTTGGAACCAAAATCATTGGAGAATGTGTTTAGGGTGGCGATAAATGTTGAAAGTAAAAATCTGGTTATGGATACTATAAGGACCACCCCTAACATCTATCGAGAGAATAATGTTCCTTCTTCTAAACCACCTCAACCTACAAGGTTAACACCTCAACAATTGGAGGAAATAAAAGCAAAAGGTTTATGCTTTAATTGTGATATCAAGTACAGTAAGAGACATAATTGTGTTGAGAATAAATTATTCTACATAGATTGTGAAGAGGAAGGAGAACAATAACAATAGCAAGAACCATCTCAAGATGAATATGTAGAAGAGATTTCTTCTAAAGAGATGACTCCTACCATATCATGTCATGCATTGGCTAGAATTAGCAATCCTGAAACCCTCAAGATCGAAGGATATATCAAAAATAAAAAGGTAATAGTGCTAATTTATTCTGGTAGTACTTATAATTCCATTCACTACAAATTAGCCAAAGCTCTCAATTGCTTTATATATCCATCGCTGGAGTTTCAAGTAATGATTGAAAATGTAGAAATTATCAATTGCTCAGGAAAATGCCATAATATCAATCTTACTATGGGGGAATATGTAATGAATAGTCTAATGATTGCTATACCCATGGGTGTTGTTGATGTCATACTAGTGGTCCAATGGTTACAATCATTGGGAACCGTGGATTTTAATTTTCATGAAATTTTCATTGGAAGGAAAGGAATTTGAGTTAAAGGGATTCACAGAGAAACCTAGTAAGGTGGTAAGCTCTAATGGCATGAAAAAATTATTGAAAAGGGGGCATTAGGGTGTAATTGTACAACTATGCTCACTAGATGTTCAAACATCTAAGCCATCTATTCCCCTACATCTCCAATGGATCATTGATAAGCATTCAAAAGTATTTGAAGATATTCCCAGAGGTATTCCACCCACTCATGATCATGATCATGCTATTCACTTAATTCCTGGGAGTGCTCCTCCTAACATCAAGCCTTACAAATACCCTTATTCCCAAAAGAGTGAAATTGAGTGTATGGTTGAAGAAATGTTAGAGGCTAGAATTATTAGACCTAGCCAAAGTTCTTACTTTGCACAAGTTGTAATGGTACTCAAGAAAGAGGACTCATGGCATATGTGTCCAGATTATAGAGAGCTCAACAAGATCACCATTAAAGATAAGTTTCCCATTCCCGTCATTGATGAATTGTTATATGAACTACATGGATCAATCTACTTCACAAAGTTGGATCTCCGTTCAGGGTATCATCAGATTAGAATGAAGGAAGAATATATCCCCAAAATAGATCATGACAGTCTTAAATACTTCTTGGAACAAAGACTATATTCAGAAGAGCAACAAAAATGGGTGACCAAGATGTTGGGTTATGACTTTGAAATTATCTACAAAAAGGAGAAGCAAAATGTTGTGGCAGATGCACTCTCAAGAAAGGATGAATATGTTGAGGCATTTGTCTATGCCATCTCTATCATCAAACCTAATAGGATAATAGAAGCAAGGGATGAATGGAAGAATGAAGAAGAAGCATGGACTCTCATTCAAAGGTTGCAACAAGATTCCAGTGCATCTGATACATTTACATGGAAAAATGATTCACTATGGTACAAAGATCACTTATATTTATGTATGAAGTCCCAACTCAAACAAAAGGTACTTTTGGAATTTCACACCTCTCTGGTAGGAGGGCACTCAGGATTTTTAAAACCTATCAAAGGGTCAAGAGGGAATTTTTTTGGGATGGCCTTAAAGCTGATGTTCAAAGGTTTGTGGCAGAATGTTTGGTTTGCCAACAAAATAAGGTGGAAAAAATTAAGACCCAGGGTCTTTTAAAACCATTAGCCATTCCAAGTCAGCGCTGGGAGGAGGTTTCCATGGATTTCATCATAGGGTTACCAAAGTCTGAAGGAAAGAGTGCCATCATGGTGATTGTTGATAGAATTACCAAGTATGCACACTTTTGTGCACTCTCTCATCCTTTGAAAGCTAGTACAATTTCTACTGCATTTATGGACATAGTTCAAAATCTACATGGAAGCCCAAAGATTATTGTAAGTGACAAAGATCCCATATTCACTGGACATGTTTGGACAAAATTATTTTCTTGTTTGGGTACTCAATTGGCTCATAGCTCATCTTATCATCCTCAATCTGATGGACAAACTGAGATAGTGAACAAATGTATGGAAGGATAGCTTCATTGCTTTGTCTCTGATAAACAAACACAATGGTTCAAGTGGTTACCCTTGGCATAATGGTGGTATAACACTTCCTTTTATACTGCAAAAAAAATGACACCATTTATGACGCTTTATGGATATAACCCACCATCCATCACTTCTTCTTTAAAAGAAAAATCTAAGGTTCAAGCAGTGGAAGATCACATCGAGCATCAACAACAAGTTCTCCAACTCTTAAAGGAAAACCTTAGAATGACACAAAATCGCATGAAACAACAAACATATCAACATCGTAGTGAAATAAGTTTTGAAGCAGGGGATTGGGTATTTTTAAGACTACAACCATACAAACAAATGTCCCTCAAGCAAGATAAGAAGGATTATAAATTATCTCTGAAGTACTATGGCCCTTATAAGGTGTTGCAAAAGATTGGTACTATGGCATACAAATTGGAGCTTCCTGTATCTTCGCGAGTACACCCTGTTTTCCATGTTTCATGCTATTGGTTGTGGAGCCTGATTATCTTCCCGATTCAGAGGTCTTTGTTTTTAGCCATCTTTATACCCCATGAAGACTTTACACCTTGGAATAATGTACACTCCTCCACACAGAGGAGTGCAGGGGGGGCTTCCCCCCCCTTCAGGGTCCGGGGGCAAGTGGTCCCCCGAAGGAAAAATTTCCTTGTAATGTTTATTGTAATTTCATAGTAAATTTGGACCGTTCATTATAAGGTCGCAGATCTGACAATATAAGTTATGTTAGAGTTTTTTTTCCTAGAAGACAACCCTATTTTATGAGGGAAATGTATTGCGACTATGTATCATTGCGAATATTGTATTATGAGAGAAAGAAGAGGAAGTTACAACGGGTGCGATGTAGGTTGTATCCCTTCATTTGTTGGATGTTGTATCCCTTCATTATTCATTAGATCAATCCCCTTTTGTGGATTGATCATGTTGGGCATTGTAATTGACCAAATCTACTTTTGTGGATTGGTCAAACCCTAATTGTATTATGCAAATTAAGAAGTCACCCCCCAGGCCTAATTAAAGTGCTTTTAACCACTAAGAAAACAAGTCAGCCCTGCCCAGTGAAGAGACACCTTTCCAACGTCTACCATCTTGTATAAATAAAGGAAGCCAACGCCTCATTATCTCACTCACTCATTCGCTAAACATGTGCACAAGTTTGGTCGCTGCATTTGGGAGAAGAAGGAAGAGAGAGGCACATTGCTCAATGTTGGATATTCTCTAGTGTTTTGGTTTATTTTCTTGGGATTGTATTGGCTATCTATATTAAGGAATTTTTTGCTGGGTTTTCTCCCCCATGAGGGTTTCCCAGGATAAATGTTGTGTATATTGTGATTGTATTTTTCTCAGTCATCCTACATATGCCATTTTTATCTAGTAAATTGAAAAAAAACCTAATAATAGCTCAAAACTTAGCATGGTATCAGAGCTATATTGAAGAGATCATCTTTCATTAGATAAGCAAAAATGTCATTGTTGTCGTACAAGAAAATTAGGGCTTTTTATTGGAGACCAATTTCTCACTAAAAACCACCTAGGGAAGTGCACCCTACCCTAGTGAATCTTTTGGCACCTTGAGCGCACCTTTTCAGTGGACATAACTCCCAAAAATTGAAACCCTAGTTTTCACTGGTACCAGAAAACCAGGAAACAAGAACCAGTACTAGAAGTACCAGTCCATATTTCCACAAGCTCAGTTTCAAGGAGTAAAATTTGAATTTTCAGAAATCTAACTTCACCAACTTACTCGCCTCAGCTCAACGCATCTAGCCCCTTGATTAGAATTTCAAAATTTGAAGTTTGAAAAATTAAGGTTTTCTCATAAAACCCTAAGTTACAGTTAAAGTACCAGTTGCAGTTACAACTGTAGTTCCAGTTGCAGTAAAAGATTTTGTAAAGTGTTGGCCAACCTTAAAGTTGAAACACCTCTGAAGTTTTGAAGGTTTGTTACCTATCACTGCTGCTACCGAATGGTACCGCCACCCGTCGATATTATCAGAGGTATGTACTTACATATGTTTCAACTATATTATTCTAAGGGGTACTTGCTGGAGAAAGGATCTCCTATCATAAGATCCAGAAGGATGTAAAATCCAACATATTCAAAAGACTAATGCATCCCAGGTTTGATTATCTTAATATGCATCTATTTGTTATGACATTATTTTGACCTTATGGACATCTAGGTGGTATGTTGAAATCATACTAACCATTGGTCAAAATTATCAAGGTTGATTAAAGTTGAGTTTATAGAGTTTATTATCTAACTTAAATTTATGCCAAGATAACATATTTCCTTAGTATAGAAGACAGGTTGAAGAAATCACTTGTCATCCTAAGTGAAGGAGAGTTGGAAGAAAAACAACACACTCATTCTTGAGGACAAGACTCCAGGTTCAAGGTTTGATTGATTAAAGTTGAGAAGATTCAAACTTGTACATGTCAAGTTTCATAACTACCTCATGTCAAAGTAAACACTATAGTTGAGACAACAATCTTTGAAAAGTTTTATACTTGGTAGCATGTGAGCATATTGAGGTAAATGCTTAGT
>SNQJ01S0231103.1:14152-25312 GCA_010110895.2 Picea sitchensis | reverse complement strand
TTTTGTTGGGTTTTCTACCCTAAGAAGGTTTCCCAAGATAAAATGTTGTTTACCTTGTGATTGTGTTTCTTTCAGTGATCCTCATTATGTTGTTATTTTGGAAATGCATTGAATGCTATAGTAAATTGAAAATAACCTAATAGAAGCATTAAAACTTCATTAAAACTTAACACGTGAAAGCTAGCATTAATTCACTTGAAACGATGTACATCCTAATGCACCTTAATGCAGTCCTGAATTGATAAATTTCAAACCAAATATTTCACCCTTGCCTTGATATGAGGCCAAATAAGGTCTCAAAGTAAAAACTTAGGCCTAAAAATAAAATTTGAGTTGAAAAATCGCATCACTTTTTCAAAACTTTTGTTTAAATGGTGGGTATGCGTGAAAGGATTAATAGAAGATTGAAAAATCGATTACTAGTAGTCCTTGCATCCCAAAGGGAAGGGACTAATAAAGGTAAATAATTTTAAAAGAGTGAAGGAGATTTGTCAATTTCAATTTTTTTTGAGGTTTATTTTATTTGTGTTCTTTTAAGATCTAATTCTTTCAATATTAATATATTTTATTCATTGGTTCACTTTTTATTTTATTTTACATTGTTTTGATTGGTTTTCTTGATGATGGGTGGAGTGTTCATAGTAAACATTGGGATGCTTCATTTAAATACTTTCTCATTATCTATGGATGGTAAATTGGGTAAATAGTCGACCATGATTAAGAGATTAATCTTGAGAGGATTAAGAGACTGGAATCAGACAACTTTTTTTCCACTAAAATAATCTAATAATTTTATTAAAGATAAAAAAAAATTACAATAATAGATACCAATTGGTATTTCAATGTCTCTTGGACTTGATACAAAAGGAAAGCCTTTAGTCTTCCTTTAAAAAAAAAAAACAATTTTCAACAAACCACTATCTTTGCTTAATAGCATATCCTTGGGTAGTTCCATTGACTTAGAGTCAACATCTATAAAGAATATAAAAGAACTACAATTCTAAATATCAGTCCAAAAATGACCAAATTTCAAATCATAATCAACAAGTCCAATCTTCTACAATCTTAGATATAATAAAGAAATTAAAACCAAAATTCATGAAAATGATTAGCAATATGTTTTTGGTGAGATTTAATGATTTCTCATATTCCTTCATGCAGTGCCAATCCTTCTTTAGAGAAGTCATCATCTTCATAAAATAAAATATATAATTGGATAAAATTATAATAAGAGAAAAGATCAATGTTACATTTAATTAAAAAAAAAACTATAAAATCAACAAAATCAAATCTTTTATTCATCCTTTATAAATTTTGTTTGTTCAAATAAAGAGTAGTTATCATTATAATAATTAATTGTGTGGATTTGATGTCAGTTAACTATACATATATTCTTCCAATCCATTCATTTAGGCTCCTCCAACAATATTTTATTAGAAACAAATCACATATTACAAAATATTATAATAATATTATCATTAATTAATGGTTAGACATATATTCTTCCAATCCATTCATTTAGGCTCCTCCAACAATATTTTAATAATATTATCATTAATTAATGGTTAGAGTGGAAAATTGTTACTTTCCTCTTTCATATTCGCATATTATCTTTCATAAGTGGTTAGAGAGAATAATTGTTACTTTCCTCGGTAATATTCACATAAATTCAATAAATTCAAATTGTTTCATATTTTCCCGAAACAATTGTTATTGAAATTCTAAGCCATATTTATTTTTATGAAATAATTGTTTTTGAAACTCTAAAGGATAAAGGATATCTTACCTTTATTTACATACTGGAATATAAATTACTTAAATATAAATATATAAATTACAACACGAGCACGAGCATTATAGTAAACTCCACTTATATAATTACAAAATTACAACACGAGCAACCATAGTAAGCTTAAGGCCCCAGTTTTCTTGAAAATAAATGATTGTCTTTCCACGGCCACGGCTCCCACTTGCACCGAACTCCAGCGAGGACAGCATTCAGCAACGGCGCAGAAGAGTACATCAGAACTCTCCACCTGTCTATACTTTTCCCATAGAATTCTTGCGAATTCCTGTTATTGAGAAAATGACTGCCGGTTGCCCATTTCACCCAAACCAGTATTTGAAGAGCACCGTATATCCATCTCCTGAAACCCCTTATACCCAAAGTTCCGGCAACTGCGCTCCCTGCTTCAATGCACGCTGCCTCCAAAGCTACAGCTGTCCAGAACATTATCCCATCAAATGTAATATCGAAATTGTTTCTTAGCCACCTAATTAGGTATATTGGTATTGTAACCGGCCATAATGCGATGGATAAAATCGGGCCGATTTCCTGACGATGCTTACCGTCGAAAAGCAAATAATAACCAAAACGTGAGGATGCTACGTCCATTCCCAAAGCTGCCCCAATGGCTGCGATTATCAGTAGAACTACAGGCATAGAGGGTGGCGGGGAACTATCAACCCCACCTTCAAATGAAATAAGCACAGCCCAACCAAGAGAGCAAATCAAGTTGGCACAACCCGTGGATACAAAGGTGATGATGCATAGAACACTACCTCTAAAGAAAAGAGCTTGGCAAACCTGGGTGCTATTGTCATCAGACTTGACCTCAGCTTTAGTTAGAAATGCATTGGCAGCGAACCCACTTCCTTTACTGTCCACCAGGTAATCTCTTATCGTCCTTCTCGCTACCAGAGCGCTGGAGAAGCCATCCACTCTGAACCAGAAAGTTAGAACAAGGTTTATGAATACTTCTGTCAACCTTGGCACTATGAACGACAAAATGTGGTATTCTACAGTTCCCTCTTCGCCTCCTCTACCTGCCAAGTAGCCTTCCAGAGCTTCTGAAGCCATGACTGTGACTCCTCTGCCTTCCGCATCTTTAGACCTCAAAGATCTTACAAGTAGCTTTGTCCAATTATCACGGCGGGCATCATTCATTGGAATGCAGATGCAAACAGGCTCCCCTGCGCGGATGGATTTGGCACCGATATGTTTAAGCATATCCGATACCACACGCTTATCAGCTTGGCCCTCCCCGCTCAACAGGCTTTCCCGGTGGCACTCATGGCAGCCATTTCTCAGGCACCGCCGACATGGGAGTAGGCACAGGGAATTGGAGAGTAGTTTCAATGTCCCAGGCATCCGACGAGCAAGCATGGTCGTGATCGGTTCCACAGTCCAGAATACAATGCAGTGGCACGCAGGTTGGCATTCACACGACTTTATGGTGACTTCATGAGAGAGTTCCTCCCTTACTTTTGCATCATTTATTGCATCTTTGAAGAAAATGAATTCTAGTAGGATGGACTTCACAATAGGGGCATTGGATTTTATAAATTGCCTCATGGACCAATTCGGTGTGCCGTTTGACAGCATTACAACAGAAGCAGTCTGCAGATCACCTGTACATGTGGTCAGTCCACTTCCATGTTTAATCCCATTTACGATCTCGAGTTTGGGACTTGTTAGAATGTCAAGGACATCCCGGGCACCTATCTCTAAATCAAGCCGTCCTCTTATGAGGCTTGTAACAAAAAGTGCTAAATTACCTAGGCATGTAATTCCGAGAGCAGGAAAATTAACGGATCCCGTTATACCTTCGCTTATATCTAATTGTGCCATAGTAAAGCTTGACAACCATCCCAACCAGCAAACCAACTGTGTGACAAACAATAGCATGATGCCTCGGCTGCCTTTCCAATTCTTCTGGAATAAACCCATTTCAAAACACAATCCAAAGGGGATGTCTACCCAACTTGTGAGAAACGGTTCTTTTATTTCTCCACTCAATCTCTATTGTGAGAAACGGCACTTTTATTTCTCCACTCAATCTCTATTGTGTGTCAGCAAAAATTTACATAACAATATTGTGCCCGCAGATATTTATGTAGTGAAGTTCCACATATCATATGATTTGGCTGCGAACAAAGGAAGTTTCCAACCCACTCCTTTACCAGACGCGGTGGAGTGTACAGTCCCACGCTCCACTACGATTGGACGAGACTCTTCACCTTTTACTTTTTTCAAGTCCCACGCTCGACTACGATTGGACTATACTCTACGCGGTGGAGTGTACAGTCCACCACGGCTGGACTATACTCTGCATTTGTGAGTTTCCACCACGGCTGGACTATACTTCGAATTTATGCGTGGGCTCCACACGGATTGGACTCTACTGCTTACAAGTTGAGACGCATATAAATAAAACTAACGAAAAGGCGGAGATGATCCACGGCGTAGATTAAAGGATTTAATTAAGAGTTTTCGTCCATCGGCTTCCACGAAATTTCGATATTAGATGGGGCACCGCGTGGATTAAAGGATTTACTTTTGAAGTTTTCGTCCTTTCGTTAGGGCTCGGCTTCAACGAAATTTCGAATATGTACAAACCTTATTAAGAAACACTGACATCTTATCCTTATGGACCAAAAAAAATCACTTTTCAAAAAGTTTATGACTTTCATACATGGATACATAGATGTAGGCTGAAAAAATGGGTCCACCCATCTTAGGAAGAAATCGACATATATAAGTTTCCCAGGAAACTAATAGTACATGTTTAAAAAGAGTTTTGGGTTCTTATGGCCTCCTTCTCACTAATTATATGTTATATTTTCTGAACGCATTGTGACATCCTGTTTTGATAAGTTGTTTGTCTCATGATTCTCTTCTCTGTATATATGAGCAAAAGAAATATTTGTGAAATACTTAATGAGCTCATTAATCCTATCTTTCCAATAGTCTACTCTTCCACAATTTAGAATCTTATAAACTGTGTGATCATTAATTTTAATGACTCCTCCTGCACCACTTAAATCTCCATCCCTTTGAACTTCCCCGTGATTTAAATGTGTAAAAATACTAATCCATGTTTTTAAATTTATCTAAAATATTAATATTTTATTTTTTAATAATTTAATATACTAAATAATCTTAATTTTTTTAAATTTATCTAAAATATTAATATTTTATTTTTTAATAATTTAATATACTAAATAATCTTAATTTTAGTTACAGTCAATAATTTATTTTTTAATATTAATTTTTAATGTATATTGTTATTAAAGTTTAAATCAAGATTTATTTTTTAATAATTATTGTTATTAAAATTTCCACATTTTAAAATCATCTAAAATATTAATATTTTATTTTTTAATAATTTAACACATTAAATAATCCTATATATGGGCCTAATACTTAAGTGATCCTATGTTGTTGGGTTCTCTTCATACTTAAATATTGAGATGGTCAAGGTGTTGCTTGTTGTATTTACATCTTATGGATTTAATTGATTAGGTAGGGCTTAATACTTTAATACTTAAGTGAGCCTATGTTGGGTTTCCTTCATACTTAAATATTGAGATGGTCAAGGTGTTGCTTGTTTTATTTACATTTTATGGATTTAATTGATTAGGTATACATTAATTAAGCACAATTCATTTTAGGTACATTCACTCAAGATTGAAGAGTTAAGGTGGTTAACAAATTTATTGATTGGTCAACTTTGTTATTTCAAGGTGAATGCTACTCTTAAGTCAAATATTCTTAAGTTAGGTTTTCAAATTCTTGTTTAAAGTTTTAATTAATTAATTTATTTATGTTGATTGTGAAGATAAATCATTATAATTTATTTATCTTATACCAATGGAGGAGTGTTTTCGGAGGAGTGTCTTTATAAAAGTATTAGGTATTCTTATTAATATAATGGTTGTTTGTTTGTAAATAATTATGTTTGTTTTTAAAAAAATTATTTTGATTGTGAGGATTAAGTTATTATAATTTATAAAGTTATTATGTTTTATTGGAAAAGTGTGTTTATAAAGTTATTAGGTATTCTTATTAATATAATTGTTGCTTGTTTGTGAATAATTATATTTGTTTTTAATTTTTTAAAATTGTTCTTAAGGCCTTGCATGGGACCCATATAAATGGGTCAAAACCCACTATTTGTCCTTAAGAATAACCATTAAGAAGTATAAAGGGGTTGGATTTTATTATGAGGCTCAATTTATTAAGGTTTATGAACCAAAAACTATTTTCTATTTACTTTTCTTTATACATTGTGATTTATTCTATTTACAGACAGGCCTTGATCAATGCTTCTCCTCCAAACAACAAAGAACCAATTTGGTGGTCGTGGACCTAGCACCAATACTAGAGCAAAGCTTCTGGGGGTATGGGCACTACTTACATTGGATTTCCAGCTATCTATCCCAGACTTACTTGTCCATGGTGATTCAAAAATTGTTATAGATTAGCTGCATGGTAATGGTTGATTACAAGTGGTCACCCTGGATTGCTAGAAGGACATGATTTCAGAGCTTATCAAGCGCTTTCGGAAAATCACTTTTGCTCATGTTTTCAGAGAAGCAAATCAAGAGGCGGATAGTCTTAATAGGCCATGAGGGTCCAACTATGTTCCTAAATCTATTCTAGAAGTCTTGGAGTTTTGTATGGATCCCTAGTGATGTGTTTTTTTTTGGGAGTCCTTTTATTGTAGTATTTTTGTGGAATATGTATTACGATACTCACTTGTCTATGTATATTGTACTAGAGGAGATAGCTAGGGAATTATAGTCTAGTATTTGTTTGTTATAGGCATATGATGCTGACAATGTTTGTTATGAACAATTTATATTTAATATAAATATAAAGCGGAATTTTCTGTGGAAAAAAAAATCTGGTAGCCGTGGATATGGGATGTCCATGTACCATTAAATAATATCACGCTCCATTAAACGTGCCTATTAATGGAAAACTGCCAATTCTCTGCTATAGAAAGTTGTGCTTCATCCAAAATTGGTGACTGGTGCAGTGATTACACTTATATTTTTATTATTTTATAAAATTACCATTACCAGACAAGTTTGCACTAAACACAACATAGTACATTGACATGGACAATGTCTTGTAAATATCAATAAATAATAATAAAATTCCCATTACCAAGATACTTACAACCAGACAAATTTACATGAAAACACGAAAACAGAGCACGTTAACATGGATACTGTCTTGTAAATATCAATAAATAATAATAAAATTACCATTACCAGACAAGTTTGCACTAAACACGATAGAGTACATGGACATGGACACATAATAATAAAATTACTTCTTCCAAGAAGTGCATCAAACAACACTCTGGGGCACGAATATCAATAAATAATAATAAAATTACCATTACCTAGATATTGTATTGTATATATCAATAAATAATAATAAAATTACTATTATCAATATACCGTGTTGTGCATCAAAGCGACACACCACACAAGGAGAGATTATCCACCATGCAGGAGTCCAACTACATGGTGCATCTCATTTAGCCAGACAAACAATATTCAATATTCAGCATGTTGTGCAACATTAAATACTATTGCAGATGGATTATAGACCTTCTGATGTAAATTGATTTCAAATATGACAATATATAATCCACCTGCCACAATATTCAATAGTCTTAATAGGCTGAATATTGGCCACCATTTATCCATACCATGCATTTACACCTTTTTCAACCTTTTCCACTCACACGGTTGCATTCTCCGTACTCGAACTTTTTCCCATTCATCGGCGGTTGCATCCTCTGATTTCGGCGATCCATTTTCCATCCGCCCATCTTCCAGACCCCATCTCCGACTTTCGCCCATTCACCGACGACTGGATCCTCTGATTCCGACAATCCATTTTCCATTCGCCCATCTTCCAGACTCCATCTTCGTTAGCACCACCGTCACCCTTAGGGAATTTAAATTTTAAAATTTAAATGAGGGAATCGATACCGCCAAAGTTTGTGTTCCCTCCTTGCCCATTTCAAATTTCCTTTTGTTCCTTATGCACCCATTTAAAAATTTCAAAGTTTGCTTTGCCTCCCATACCGGTGTTCTCATTCCTTTCACTGGTTAGATACTCGTATGATGGATAATCTTTGCCCTGAACCTAATCTCTCTGTTTGAATAATGAGCAATCTATTAGATTTGAGAATCATGAAAGTATAACAAGTCTTCATCTCAGTGGGTCAGTGACCATCGATGTCATGATTAGTTCATTTTCAAACATGCCTTCACCAACTAGGGAGGAATCAACTTTGATTTTTGATTCCATGATCATATCTAACTGGTTGCAAAATGTTGATTTAGGAGAAAGCCACGATGATGAATTCTTTGACTGTTTGGATGATTCAACGAATTTACCAGCGAGTCTGGTTAATAGTAGCTTATGGAGTTTGGCCTATTCTGTTTCTTATTTCATCCCCATTGCTTGCAACCTGAACGCTAGATTGAAGTGTATCTTTAGTACTCGCATTTGAAGATCACAACTTTTCCAATCTTGTGTCTTCCTTGGAAAGGTCAAGGGTTCAATGCTAGGAACAGGATACTGATCCGCCTTCTTACTATTGATTTAGGTAAGGATGATGCATTAGAACAGGGTATTGATCCTCCTTCTTACTGTTAGAGAATCCGCAAAGCGACTCTACACTCAGCTAGGAGAGTTCGAGGTGGAATATGTGGATCAAGCATAGGCTTACAATCAAGAGATCATTTCTCTAAAGCAACACCTCCTTTGTGTGGCCAATGATGAACGCCAACGTTGTCGTTGAACGTGTGTATGTGATAGTGTGCGAGGTTCTCCATAACTAGGGGCAAAGTGTGAATCTTCCTCCAACATAGTCTCAAGTAGTTCACTTTTACTCATCTCTTGAGTAACTACAGGGACAGGTAGGGGCTCAATCCAAGCTTCTAACGAGTCTAAATTCTCGAGTACAGTCTCAGTAACCTTACTCTTAACAGTCACTGACGGATGTATTGAATCCGAAAGGAAAAAAAGAATCTAGGTGGTCTCTTTCCCACACAGATAAAGTAAAATAGAAAGATGAATAGTAGTGTTTTAGTTTACCTATGAAAGTGTTATTCGAAGAAACTGGGCTATCCATATCCCTCGCACCGGAAAAATCTCTCGACTCTAGCGCGTCCATTCTAGGGAGTAACAATTAGTTGGACTATCCTGTGAGGATTCATCCTCTACCGGAGCTCCATATACTTGATGACAACGCTTTCAAAGATGACCAATTTGCCTACAGTGCGTACAACGAAATGGGATACCCAAATAGTCTAATCTTTGAACAAGTAGTAGACCCCTCCACTCAATCTCCAATGTTTCTAGAAGTCCTACATGGATGTCCACTTCCACAAGAACTTTTTCCATCCTCTTGTTCAAAGACTGTAAAGCTTCCTCTTCAACCTTGATAAAACGTCGTATAACATTGCCAATCGCCTCCAACACTTTAACGTTCCAAAGCTGGAGTGGTAGGCCCAGGAGCAAGACCTAGAGGTGACGGTAGCTAAAATATTCCGTCAACGGGTCAAACCTTATCCGCCACCTCTTTAGCATCATACTACCGCCCTCAAAGACCCAAAACCTATCTAAAATTCAAGTTGAATCTTCCGGGCTTTTAAATACAAAGTCAAACCATCCTCTCGGCAGGGTTAATAATACCGTAGAATAACCCAATAGAGGTTCCTAGGTAACTCGCATCCACTCCGTAATGGTCATCTTGCATAAAGCTCGGTATGCCAACCTTCCCACCAGAGCACATAGAGCAAGTGAGCACGACTGTCACACACCCACTACGGCAACCTAGATTTTTTGTCTTTTTCTTCGAGGGACAGAATCCCCAAGATTTCTAGGGGGCCTAGCGCAGACCATCCCTTCCCTTATCCTCCTCCAAGCGACCACAACCTGGCCTTAGCGCAAGTGCCTTTCGCAACTCGCGAGTTGGGAGTCAAGGCTCTCGACTCCTCTTTCTCCAAACGTCGATACCCAAGATGCAATACAGGTATGGCTCCCTCCTCACTAGCACCTACTACATGTAATCGTAGGCTAGGCTAAACACTAGCACCACTCGCAACTCGCGACATCGCTAGTTGGAGTGTTGAGCCCTCGTGCTCCTCCTTTGTGAATCCCCGAGACGTGAGAGGTCAACGTTCCATGGACTCTGCCAAGCGACGCGTACACGCCACTTGTCTCCTCTGTCGTTCTCTGCTTACGAGTTGTGTCACTGTCGCCCGTCGCACGAGACCTTGGCTCTAGGCATTTCGTGACCTTAGTGATCAAGGGGCAACTTCTTCATCCTGCGAAACCCCGAACCACGATAAGTCAAAAATGGGTTGACTCTTTCCTAGGTGACATGTGTCCACCATGTGTCACTCGCTCCCACCTTTCTCTGGGCGCTTGTTGTTATGCCACCTTTCAACCACGTGGTCCCCACCTAACGGATGTGCCACATGTTCGCATGAGCCCTCGGTGCTCGGCACTTTGCGACTTCTATAGTCGAAAGGAAGTTCTTTCAACCTTTGAACCCCCGATACGCGATACCACATGGAGGTTCTGATTCAACGATTTTCTCGTGGCTTGGATCCAACGACCACGATCACGTCGCGATTTCGCAAATCGTGAGTTCCTGCAGTCCTACCCTTGACCACTCCAAGTTGCGAGTCAGCGAAATGCTACTCTCCTGCCTGTGCAAAGGCTAAGATCAATGGTCAATAGAGATCCGTCATATCCTTAGATCTACGGTCCTGGATCCCATCGCTACTTGCGAAGGCTGAAGGGGTCGAGGTGTTAACGCCTGTGCTCCTTCTCTAGATCCATTGGTCTTGATAGATCTGGGTTATTTCTGAAAGGATTCCGACCGTTCGTCTACGAAACGATAGGGTATTCTCTTTATATAATTGGACTCGCTATCCCTTTTGAGCTTGAATCACGAAATTCAACCTCTCAGAGCTTCAAACTCCCACAACTCAGAGACCTTAGAGAGCTACTCTTTCTTGCATAATGTTTCCAGACCCGGATCGCATGAACCTTCAGACGGTTCTTGGGAAATTGTCCCTGATATTAGTCGAGTCTCTGGGTAAAGTTTCGGTACGGTTTCAAGGCTTATGGGGTAATTTCCGTGGAAGAGTAATCTCGAGGGGCCCTCCCAGAATATTACGAGAATCAAGCAAACAAGATGATTCTTGGTGGAGCGAACTCATGCCCTAGACTTAATCATTTGTACAGAAACCAACTACGGCATGTAAGCATACACATGCATCCATTATTTCGAGTCTAAAACACCAGGCAATCATTCCACACAGAAATTATTATGG
>SNQJ01S0231102.1:0-14225 GCA_010110895.2 Picea sitchensis | reverse complement strand
TGTTGTTGTGCCACAACCTCTTACTTAGTGAACTCCTGGATGAGTGCATCATTTACTAGTTCGTCGAGGTGTTGCTCTACTGAGATGATGACCTGTTCAAGATATGTTCCTTGGGTCTCTATCTCCGAAAATAACATGCATGCCTTATCCTGCATGGGTTGGATTCGTTGAGTGACCTCCATTACTTTACTTTGAAGCATGTGAATTTTTTGTTGGGTAGTGCACTTCTCATGAGACCGCTTCATTATTTCTACGGGTGATAGGGCCTTCAGCTGCACCTATATTTTTTCGGCCTCATGCTTCACCTCCTAGAGTTGCAACTCCAATTTATGCAATTCTGGATTCTTGGTTAGGTTCTCATATATCTGTGCACTTCTATTACTTAATTGTTTTCATTCCTCATTGAGTGATTTAATCCCTTCTACTGTTCTTTGGGCAGTCATTTCGTGTTGGTTGTGCACTTCTTGTGGGGTACTTGGTATGGTCTGAAGTTCTAATTCTATGACTCTTTTTTGAACTTCCTGAATAACTTCAGCAAGCTTCATCACTTGGCGTTCTATGGATTCTTATGCCTTCTACTTTAAGTCGGTCATAGAGAGAAATCCTTTGTTGACTTATTCTTCAATCCCTATCTTCTTCGTGAGTAGATGCTCTTTCTCTTTTTGTATCTTCACTTTGTCTTCTTCAAATTTCTCTTGGAGAGTATCCTTCTCTTGTTGCGCAGCTCGATGTTGTTAGATGATTTTCTCCTGTGCTTTCTTTAAGTCCTGGGTGGCCTGCACTATTTCTTCATGTTCTTTTAGAAGACGTAATTCGACTGTGTCAGCAATCTTGTGGATTTGAACTGGTTCATCTCCCTCTTTTGTTGTTCCTTCTGGAAGGGCCACAGTTGAGACTATGTGGCTAGACTGAGGTGCCTGTTGCACTCCTTGGAGCTCGATCTCAATTATGTTGTACATAGTCTCTTTCTTAGCTTCCTTATTTTCTTCTATCTATTCTATAGCTTCATTCATAGCTGTGATGAGGAAACTAAAGTCATCTGGAGTGAGCGTACTCTGCATCTTAGTTACGGGTGCTTTCAATTTCTTCCGGGAGTAAGATTTTAGAGGTGAACCCTTCCTCTTATTTATGATTTATACTTCGTCTTCTGGTCTTTGTTCGAATTCTTCTAAATATTCACCATTACCTCCTTGATCTAGTGTAATGGAAGACTTCCTCATAGATAGGTTGTCTATATCCTCGACTTCCTCAGCCTTCCTTGTCTTCTTTGTCTTACTGGGCCTAGGTGTATCCTGCGTAGCTTCTGAGCTGTTGATGTCATACATTTCTGCGGGGTCTGTTGAAATAAGGAGGTTTGCTGACCATTCCTTGGTGATCTCCTCTAGGTCTTCTTTTTCCAGCTTATAATAAGACTGAAGTTTTTCCTTGTGCTCATCAGCGTGTGTTGTAATGTATATGAAATGGAAATCCGCGCTGAACTTCATCAAAGGTCGAAACTTATGTAAAGTATTTGGGGTCATGCAAGGCTCAGAATGGATGGCGATCTTCAACTGGGTGTAGTAGGTATGGAAGACGACATTGGATTGCCACTTCTTATTCATATCATTCGAGTACCATAGTGTATTGAACTTCGTGGCCGGTGGTTCAAAGGTGTCGATGTCTAGGAAGGTTTCACCTTTCAGTAGCTCCCATGCAATGAAATATATAAGTATCAAGAGCCAGCTAAAATGGAATTAATGCCCATGATCTTGGGCTTCTCTTCAGTCAATATCTAGTTGATTCACCAGGTACTTCACCCAGTTCATCTGTAGTCCCTCTACGCACTTCCCTGCGAGGTCGACTACAAAGTCAAATACTTGTGTGCGTCGATTCTTGCATACCAACTTCCCTATGATCAGTTGACAGGTGAGGCACACTGGGCCACTTTCAATAGAAGATACCTTGTAGCCTGACGCGCCTTTCTCAACATTGCCATAAGCTTCTTTGATCTTTTGAGTAAGAGCGTGATCCGCGGTCTTTCCAGGATAGTAATCATGGGGACCAGGGCCCTGCATGCTAAACCCAATGATCTAATTGATCAGTTCTAGATAAAATATTATGCGACATTTTAACCATAAGTATCCTCCATGGTAATTCGCCAGCAGCAGCTTCACAAAAGAATTCACCTTCTGGTGTCTATTGAAGTGCGCTATCTCCATAACATTGAGTAGACTGGACTGCGCAAGGTTCATCATCCATTGCTGAGGGACAATATTCAAATTATTTCCCTTGATTCTGGTTAGGTACTTGTATGGGGCAAGCATGATATAAAATTTACGATCCCCCAGGTTCAAGTCACTAAACTTCAATGCTGCAATCTTGTCTTATAGATTCTTCTTAGCTAGTGAGTACCTCTCTTACAGATTCTTCAGTTGCGCTAAATTCGTCGGACATATATGCTCAAGATCAATATCTCGGGTTCTCAAGGTAACATAGGTATTGTAAAGAGTAAGAGTGGAGTAATCATTGTTCACAATTCCTATAGACTGCAGACTCAAATTAGTAATTAGAAAAAGTGTCTTATGTGCATTGCACGATGGAATAAGTAGGTAACTCTATAACAAATCATTTGTAATGGATATGGGGCTTTGTTAACTCTTGTTATGTATATTATGGCACGGTCCAATGATCTGGTGATGATCCATCAATTCTTTTCAATCCATTCGGAGCAGCAGTAGAATGGATATATCAACTTCCAATGGCTATATTGCTTTTCCATGGCGAAGTGACCCATGTCATTTTTTTGATATCCCGACGAAGCTCCAATTTTACAAGTTTTCTTTCTGAGAGGTTCCCTATGGAACCCTCTGTAGCATGTCGATCTTATCTCTCTTTTTACTTAGCTTCATAGCCTTCTTCCCCATGAGCTTCGTCTGGGTATTTCTTTTCCCATTTTGATTTTCCTTGGGCATAGTCACTTCGCATTGATGAGGTTCTCTCCCAAGACTCAGGGATACTACTTCGTCTGTATATGATATAGATACTCCAAAATTCTATGAGTCCCCTAATTCTTTTGAATCTTTGATATCTAGGCTTCTAGTGTCAAATGGCTTCGATCTATTCTTTTGTTCTTCAATCAACTGCACGATCCTTCTAGTCATGAAATATTTTAACTCTTGTCTCTGTTTTTCTAAAACCTTTTCTTCTTCCTTCTTCTTGGCTTGATCTCTTTCAATACAATGTTTTCCAAGTAACATAGTAAACGGGGTTTTGTCCTCAATAAATTTAATAATCTCAAAGTCCTCCTTTGTCGAGATTCCATTGACAGTCATAGGTATCCGAGTGAGCCTTCCTCATAGGTTTACTATCTTTCCTCTAAATAATATTATTCCTCCTAGAGAAGGGATCATAGCAGGTTTTCCTATAGCTTCCCAGGTTTTTTCTGGCATAATATTCATTCGTTTTTATTCATAAAGAATACAATCAATGTCGAAGTCCCCTATTCTTGCTTCGATGCATTCTTTTTCTTTAAAGATCTTTGACAACCTAACATGTTGGTGATCATTCAAGGTGTCTTTCATCTGTAGCAATACGTTCTCTGATTCTTTCTGGGGTTCTGGCTCTTCTAGATATGCTTTAGGGTTTTCTTTTTTTAGATTCATCTTTTCAAGCTTAGAAATCATTCTAGGGAAATCCAACACTTCATGGTCCAAATCTTTGCAACAAAGACAACTAGCTCTACCACTAGGGAATTCCTTAGCTAGATGGCCTGGTTGTCTGCAACTGTAACATAGGGTTAATCCTCTTTTTCTTTTAAATGATCCCCAACATCTTTTGTACTCTTCACTAGGATCATGGTAGCTAACCTGCAAAAAAATTATTTCTAGGATCCTACATTCATTTGTTAGTCCAAACATTATTTCTATGCATATGTATAACATATCTATCATTATGCTTAACATATCTATTCATATCAAACTTTCTTTCATCTATTAGAGCTCTATTTTTCAAGCTAGGACAAAATCTATCAAATACACCTAGATCCATGCTCTAGAAACAAAAATGTCCACTTATCTTACTTCTACAGAGAACAAAGCTTTAAGATCTAAGAACTTTTAACTATTATTACCTTTATCAGAGCACTGAACTTACATATCTTTCCTCTTTTCTTTAGAAACTTCCACTTTTAGTTTTATCAGAGCACAAAGCATTTGAATCTCGCTTCTTTTCTTCAGATCTAGGCTTCTCTTTTCAGCACAAATCTTTTTAGATAAAGTAAAATACTGTGCACTAGGGCATAGATCCATGCACAAAGACTCCACAATTTCAGGATGAATCTTTGCACAAAGCATCTTCTCCCTTAGTTCCCAGCAATCATAGTTTCAGGTCCTAGCAACGAAACCATTTGTTGGCATAGAGGAAAAACCAGGGTTCAATGCTATAACAACGCAACAAAAAAACCCTAACTCTCGTCCCTTTCGGCAACACCTGCGAAGACGATGGAGTCTCACCCGAGGTAGAGGTAGGGGTGGTTGCAAGACTCAGGTGTCTGCAACCTTAGCTGGGACACAGGTATGTGATTATATCACTTACAAATCACTTAGCATAGATCATTCTTCAATATTCCACTTATATCTACTTCACCGACATAACAAAGCATCACAACATTCACTCAGTTATGGGTTATTTTATCACTTAGAAACAACAAGAAAAATCAGATCTGGTAGACCAAGCACTTAGCATATTCATACACATTGGATTTAGCATTCATATACATCTCTAGCACTAAGCATAAGAAATTGTATCTAATCACATCTAAGTACTTAACCATACAAAACATCTAAGAATAAGCACAAAGCATAACACACAGTATTTATGTGGTTCACCCCCACCCTGGGGCTACATCCACCAACTCTTCTTCTTTATTAGCTTCAGTCAATCTAGTTACAACACAGAGCTATCAAAATCCTACTCCGCATAGGACAGGAGATCTATGCGCACCTCGTTAGATCCTCCTTCCTCAAATATATCTATGACAGATCCTCCTTACAATTTGTGCACCCAACACTTACAATACCTGCACTCATTTCTACATTTCAATCACATAGATCAATTCTAGCACTAATCCCTTGGCTAATCTTCTTCTTTACTTACATCCCTAGATATCTATTTATACACTACAAAAGTGGTCCTAAGCATGGGTAAACCTACGAGCCTACATCCCTTTCCCATTACATATTCCCAAAACCCAAAAAGGGCCCAAAAAGGGGGTCTAGCTTCCACAATCTCCGCTTAGCTTTGCGCTTCATCTTCGGCAGGTTGTCAAAGTCCCAAAAATAGTCAAATATGACCAAGTATTCCTCAAAACTTGGTCAAGGGATAAAAAGGAAGGAAAAAGAGAATGCCTTAGAGAAACTTCGGGTTCCGCAGCAAGATAAAGATGACCTTTGGGTGAATTTCAAAGAGGACAAGGAGAGAATCTAGAAAGAGAAAGACCAGCTGCTTGCAAAGCAGACTGTGGTAAGAGAGGCAATGACTAGAGAACTTCTCTCTGTTTTGGGCTTGGAACATGTGGAAGAAGAGACAGCGAAGAGCCAAGTGGGGAAGCTTGTTGAGGCTATTTAGCAACTTCAAGCATGAGTAGAAGATCTAGATAACACCGCAAGAAGTGCGGGATCAGAGGGAAGAAGTTGTGAGGAGCGCAGTAGAAAGAATGAGGGTGGTGGTTGTAGAATGTAAGCAACTAAGTGATCGAATTACGCATACCTATGAGCGCCTTGCAGAATACCTAGAGTGGAGGAGATTGGAGGCACAACTCCAGGAGGTGAAGTAGCATGCTTCCACCATGAAAGAATAGTTGAAACTTCTTACAACCAGGGAGAATATGAAAAGGTCACGGGAGAAACGCACAATTCAACAATAGGTCTCTGCCATCTAGATTTGATTTATGGAGGTGGCACAAAGACTCCATTCAATGCAGGATGAAGCCTGAACACATTTTGAAGAGATCGAGGGACAAGGAACACAGCTAAAACAAGTGGTCACAATAGTAGAACAATTCTTGGAAGGGCATGTCACCAACAAAGTAATCTAGGAGTTCACCAAGCAGGAGGCTCTTGCAAAGAAGCAAGTCGAGGAAGCTTGAGTTAAGCGTGAGGCCTTCAAAGAAGAGTTTTCAAGATCGGAGTGACTCGGGTCACGTCACAGGTGAGTGTTGGGGGCGTGTTGGACCTTGACCAAGTTTTGAGGAAACCATAGTCATGTTTGACCATTTGGTACTTCGATAGGCTATTCGAATATGCAGTGCCAATGTGAAGCAGAGATCGCGGGATCCTGCCCTTTTTGCAAGGTTTTTGGGCTTTTAGGGTTTATGTAACGGGTATGGGATGTTGTCCCATGGGTCTTACCCATGTTTAATCCCTTTTTGTAATGTATAAATAAGTAGCTAGGTGATGTAAGTAGGAGGAGAAAGTTTTTGGAGTCACAGGCTTAGTGCATGACTAGAGGCTTCGTGAGTGTGATTGTAAGAGGCTCTATGCATATAGACTGTGTAAGGATATGTGATTTGATATGATTTGGGGAAGGAGGATCTGGTAGGGTGCACGCAGATCTCCTGTCCTTTGTGGAGTCGGATCTATGGCTTGGTTCATGTAAGAATATTGGAAGAGGCTAATAAAGAAGAAGAAGAGTTGGTGGACATAGCCCCACACTGGGGTGAACCACATATCCTGTGTTGATGTTCTTTTGCAATGTTGTTCATGATGTTTATGTATCTATTTGCTTAGTGCACTTTTCTTGATGTGTGATAGATAGATTCATTGATGCTTAGTATTGAATATATGAATAAATGTTGGATATGCTCTGATGTTATGTGCTAAATGCTTAGATGTGTTTAATGTTGGTTACTACTGCATCGATCTGTAAGTAGGGTTAATTAGTGATGTGAATAAGAATAGTAAGGTAATGCATTTTATTGTCTAAGTGCTCCGTTAAAGTGTGTAATCACAGATCTATGTCCCAGTTAGGTTGTAGGCACTTGATTCCTACATCCCCCCTGCCTTTGTTATTGGATATATCGATAAATGAGGACATAAATTGATATCCCTAGATCTACCTAGATCTAGAACAAAACAAGACAGGACATGGCACTTTCCCTAAGCTCTAATCATTGAATCTACTATCAAAGAAAGGATGAGTGACATACCTTTGAATATCACTTCCTTATGACTTTGTTGTCCCTGCTTCACTCCGGTGCTCTTGTGATATTGATCTTGCAATGAAACACAAACCAACCAAAGTGAAAGAAACAATAATATATTCAATGACAACCTATGCATGTGATCAAGGAGTCATGCGATAAAATGAGAATAATTTTATGGGAAACAAACATGCCACTGTATTATATTAAGAAAAAGTGGAAGATACAACCAAACATCCTTAATGTTACAAAGTTCCCTTTTGGTGGCCCTTTGCTCTTAACACACACTTGCTCCAAGCTTGTATGAAGATGATCCACAATAAATTGATGGACATAGATGAATCCCTCAAGCATTTGAAATAGATTTCCTCACAAAATTCACGGCCTTTTCAACCTTAAATCATTCCTTACTTGCTCTTTCTTATTGCTTAATGCTTAAATATTAACGTTTTCCATGAGAAATCCATCATTATATAGGAGAAGGAGAAATGGTTAAAGAGATTAGGATGATCCTACCAAATCAGAGAAGTTAGTAGGATCCCAACCATATGGATGCCACCTCATATTATAGAATGTTCCTTCTAGAAATTTCATGAATTTTATCCTTTTTCTTAGTCTTTAAATGTCGTTGCACCCTGCCTATAGAGAAGCATGAGGAAATGTCGCAAGCTAGGTTTAGAGCATCCTGCAAAAATCAGGCATTTCCACACTATGTAGTATTCCTAGCCTACCATGACCTTCTAAAAACAAGCTTTGAAGTGGATGAAACCATGCACTTTTATCATGAGAAAGATCCTTCTGGGAGCCTGAACAAATGCTTGTAGAAATATCACCAGGGTGACCAAACTAATGTGTAAAATAATGCCCCCCAAAGTATGAGGCTGGAACTCATGACAGCTGAAATACTTTGTAGAATGTGTGTGTCCAAAACAAGGAGCACACCAATCAAGAACCTGCAAAAAATCAAGCATATGCATAATCATCATACCATTTCTGAGGTAGGCATTCCCATGCTCAGACTACAAGTGACTTAAACCATAAATGTCATTTATGGCCACCAATCATACACTGTGGATCAATGTCACCAAGATTCTACATAGCCACTAGGAATACATTGTGTTTCTATGCTCTAGAAAACTCAATTTCGGGCATAGCCACGAGACATACAAAGCGGATCTATGTGTTAATACAAATGAAAAACATTCCATTGCAACCTGAATCAAAACAAAGATATCCAGGGTCTTCAATATTATCATCCATAAGTACGAATCTAGCCATGAGATTACAGGTGTTGAAGTTGAACATGGTAGAAACCACTTGATTACTAGTCATTAATGAAAATCGTTAACAAGTGCGAGGGAAATCACCATTGATGTCAATGAATCCCAAGGTACCTTAGTAAAATCCATCGAATGTGAATAAATGAGACAAATTCGAACACTCGATAGAATCTATTTATCAGGAACCATTGATGTGAATCCACTGTCGAAAGTGAAGAAACCTGCCATTGAGGCATGCGGGCCCTAAGGTACTAAATGATTTATAAGTCTTTTTCCTAGATGATGAGTTGAAGTCAATAGGAAAAGACTCGTCACAGGAGGGCCTTGATGTATCCCCCATCAATGACAGGAAATAAGTAACATATCCAATTTAGATCAAAGTACAAAAAGGATTTGAAACTGACACAGGGAAGGCTGAAATGGTAGGAATTGATAACTATAGATGGCTGACTCGATAGAAGGCTTGTTTGGAATTCTCTTGAACATATGAACAACATGAAAATGGTCTTGGTAGCATTGACTCAAGGACAACCCAAGATATGAACTTATAGAAAGTCAAACGAGAGACAAATGGATTTCCCAACCTGGATATAAAGATAAAGGGGATGTCATGTTTAAGGGCGACTATTACTGCCACTAACACAAATATTGAGACACATTTCTTTCCCAACATTTTCCCCACCATTTCTGGTGAATACCTCTTTATTTTTATGCAACCTTGAGGAGGATAACATATGCTTGTTGATGTAAGCTCATCCTTTGGACGAGTCCCTTGGACTATGTTTAACGAACCCTAAGAAGGAGTGGTTTGATCCTGTATGGGTTTTTTGATGTTTGTTTAATGAGTCCAAAGATAGAAAACTCGGGGGTTTTCATGTTTATAGAGTCTGAAAAAACACTTAAAGAGAACTCTCTCAATTATTTTTTCATAAATTAGTTCGATGAGACCGAAAAAGTGATAAACTACCTTCTATGAAACGTTTTCTTCAAATACTTTTACGATCCTGAAAAGAACAAAGTCGCTCGGCAATATTTTCGTTTTTATGGAGCGTGAAAAGAGCTTAAAGGATATTCCATGAGCTTCATTATTTTCGTGTTACCATGACGAGTACAAAAATATGACAAAAGTATACTCGGTTACGTTCTCATTGATTTTCGAGCACGAGAACTAAAACAGACTGAGATCTAGGTTTTTTTTGAAAAACCTAAAAATTATTTGTACATGTGATGAACATAAAAACAAATGAAGAAAAATATATGTATCTCATCATTCAGGATCCCGGTTCCTTTTCCTGTGAAAAGTAAAAACACTCACAATACCATTAGACCTTTAGGTTTTGGGTAAAAATGAATAAATTAATATGAAATATTAATAGAAAAAGTAAAAAGTTCATAAATATAGGAAAAAACTCATTTTTACCATTTCACTATCATTTCACCCAAAACTTGACAAAAACCCCTCATTTTACCTCAGACTTTCACTGTCAATTGAAGGAAGCATGGGCAACCATTCAATGAATGGATTCCACCAAAATGGTAATCTTCTTGTCTTCTTGCTTTTCAATGGATTAAATTTCATTTTTATTGGTGTAAAATAGATTTTTGAGTTGAATTTTAGATCGGTATGTGTGCATAGGGGCCGCCGCAGGTGGCCTATGTTGGGACATATGGAAACCATAAGTTTTTGTAGGTGGCCTTTGTTTCACCTGCGGAAGTTCCACATTGTGTGTAATACTTCACTTGCGGCGGGCGAAATTAAAAATTTATTTACATGTGTTTAGCCAATGGAAACTTTCCAAAGAAGAAAATGAGGATGTTAACTTCCCTTTATTGTTCCAATGCAAATTTTTTATCATCAAAATGATGGAGTGGAGGGAGAGGGAACACGAGGATGATGATCTCATCATTGGGAATGATTTGGGTACAATTAATGCTTTCCGACAATGTGGATTACTAAAGTTTGTTAAGATCTAGGGCATGAGGACCCAAGTCAGGATACTTGAGTACTTAGTCCACATGTGGGATGTGGATCAGTAGTTATTTCATGTGGGATCCCACACAATATCTTTAGATAATGAGGATATCTATTTTTTGATGGGATTATCTCATCGTGGATCCCATGTGACACTAACAGGAAACAATGGTGGAGGTCTTCTGATGAGTGAGTATGTTCGTCGGTACTGCGAACCAAGGGCCAAGAGGTGTAAAGGTAAGGTTTCCATTAGAGATGTCTGGGATTTACCCCTTCACACTATCCTATTCACTATCGCATGAATGGTGGGGAGTCCTTCTCCTCACATGGCTCTCCAAAGTTAATTTCAGTATGTAGTAGAATGCATGGAGCCCTAGGTCTTTAACTGGTACGACGGAGTTCTTTGCAACATGAAGAAAAAAATGACAAAGTGTAAGAAATGGACCTGAAAGAGTTTGGATACAGGTCCATTTTAGTGTCCTTCTTCCTCAAGAGGGTTCATCATTTTCACTTGCAGGTAGAATGGGGCATTCCAACCCCACAAGATCAAAGAATTAAGAGGTGGTGTGACCTCATGGCTCAGCATGTGGTTGGCCCCATTGTTAAATATAACGATGTGTTTTTTGATTGGTTGAGGCCTCAGCAATTGATAGTAGATGATTATTCCTATGCCAGTTTGGAATTCAGAGGTGACCTGGACTTGGTTTTGCCTGAAGGATTTCAGTGGGGGAACTTAGGTAAGAAGCACTTTTTATTTTTATAATGTTTTTGTAAATTTTGAAATATGAAATGGTTTTTTATGTTTTTAATCTAATGACTAATCAAGAAATTTTTTGAGAACACATATGTAGGACCACACCGTCCTCTAGGTATATCCCCCATCCAAAGATGAGGGGAGACAGTCGAGGTAGCAGGATTGGCTATCGCTGATTATGAGGCAATCAAGGACAACCTGGAGGGATTGATAGAAGATGTCCCAGATATCTCTATCAATGAGATCCCAAGACATTATCAGTGACATACTATGGGTGTATCTAGCTCTCTTAGTCAACTACTTTGTAGGGTAGCATGAGCAGTCTTGTGTTATCATGAGAAGCATCCTTGATGACATTTGTATATGAAGCCAGGTGCTTCTCATTTAATATTTTTGTTCTTCGGGCAAAAACAATTGTTGTAAAAAACTTTTATCGTTATATATACATGAGGCTTCTACCATTTTACATTGTTTAAATGTGAATTGTGATTGGATTTATAAGTGTCTCAAATTTCTATCTAACACATAATAAGCTAATGATTCTGTTAATCTATTTAGACATCTAGGAATATGTTGATATTCAATGTAGTCGAAGTGACATTCCAAGAGGTAGATTCGCAAATATACCCTTAACAAAGTAGGACTTAGGATAGCATAGACATTACTCAATTGTAGTACCACTAACTGCGAATCAAGTCGCACAACAAGATGATGGATTCCAAGTGAAACAACGTTGGTCAATAATTCGATGACTGCATTGTATTCCACAATATTATTTTTTGCACGACTGAGGCAAACACTATGTAGACTAATTAATTCATTTGTAGGTGCGTAAATTTCCCAAGAAGTAGATTCTAGGTTCTAAGTACTACTACTAGCGCCATCGACAAAGCCAATGTAGGGTAGCGAAGACATCAACATATGGAAACCAAGCACAACACAAGGTAAGCAGTTGGGGGTCGAAACCAAACAACGAAAAAGCACACAAAAGTAACACACAAGATTATGATACAGTAAAAATACAAGTACTCATGCAGAGATGACCTAAGGATAGTACTTATTTAATTAAAGCCCATTCCTAATCTCACTCAAATGAATGCCATCATAGTCAACTAACTCATAAGCTCCCTTCTCCAACACTCGTTTGACAATATAAGGGCCTCGCCACATAGCCTCGAATTTTCCGACTCCTAGTAAATACAAATATTGTTCATAGAGGAGAACTAGATCACACTCACAACAAATGTGTGGCTTGACATTCTTGTCGTATTGGGTTTTGACATGTTTTTTTTTAGCTTCAATAACTAGGGTGGCATCATGGTGGGTTTCATCTAATTATATCAGGTACAATAGATATTCTTCCTCAATAGAAGTGTTTGGGAGATGTTCAGTGGCTAGCTTCAAATATGGTATCTCACATTCAATCGGAAAGACAACTTCGATACCATACACTAATTGGAAATGTGTAAATCCTGTGGCATACTTTATGGATTTCCGATAGGCCCATAATGCTGAAAACAACATCGTGTGCCAACTCGTCTTGTGAACTCCTATTGCAGTGTACCCTTTTCACAGTTCGGAGCTTACTCGCGCTTGGATACCAATTTGTACACATCTTTTTAAAAATAACATAGGCCAGTATAACCACGTGCATTTAACACAATTAAACACACTTAAATTACAGAGTAAAACATATAAATTACTGCTATAATTAAGGAAGCCAAAGCATTCAACAATAATTCATTTACACAGCGGAAAACATGATACATAAATAGCACAGTAGTGCACAACATGATTAAATCATAATTCAAATACTTATCTTTTAACAGCTGCAGAAATCACCAACCAAGTGCAGGCCTTCCACGAACCTCCCAGCCTTAGACCACACTGTTCATCAGCTCAACAGTGGGTCACCCCCGAGCTGGGACCGAGCTCCACCCCAAGACAAGTTATCCTAGACTAGGCTGAGGTTACAGGGAAGACAACATAGAAATATCTGAAAGGATTCTTCCCAAAGATTCCATATTATGCCCACTACTACCAGACCCTCATTCCCCACATGCCTGTTCCACCCGGGAGTATACACCTTCACACACACAGTCCATCGGTGCTAACCTCCCCCGCTGGGTCTCGGCAACAGGCCGGATCAGGAAGTCTCAGAGCCCATAGCTGGTGCTGGACACTCTCTCGAAGAATAACTTCCCAGCAAACTCTTTCACCTGGAAAAAGTTTCTCGCAAGCCTGGCAACCTGCCTCTTCAACATCCCCCACTCCCTCACCTGGAGAGAAGTTATACACAAGCTCATCATAGGATTAATCTGGCCAGTATGCCACGCGCAGATAAGCACTGCGTGGCCACAGCAGCCAATCGGGAAAACGAACACGGGCTTTCTAACTGGTTCAACAATCACAGAATAGTCTCCTGGTCTCGGTTTCGGGATGGTACGACGTATTCTTGCAGAGGTCCCATGGGTTCACGCTCAGACAGTCAGGTCCGAATGGAGAAGATCCCCCTCACGGGGTTCATTTGGGCGATTATATTTTCATGCACCAGGGTTGACACTTGTCACCGTGGAAATTGCATGCATTCCACAGTGCGCATCCCCTTTGCACACTCCCTCCCCTGCCAGGAACTTAGGATAAAGAAAATATGCACATGGCTCTTTTTGGGAATAATATTAAAATATTATTTCCAGGCCTAAGCCCCCTAGGCTCAACACTCAGCCCCCTTTTTCCACCTTTTAGCCCAATAATCCCTTGCCCACTCTGTGGACGCTCAGTCCCCCATCACTCATTCATCATGGTCGGTCTGCACCTGGCGGGTGTTTATATTTTATTGATGTGTTTCATACATACAGATACAAAATCCAGGACCTTGGCCTTCAACCCTTAGGCTCTCTGGCCTAATCAAACACATAATCCTACTGGCTTATACAAAACTTGGCTCACTAGCCTATAACACATATTTGCAATCTCTTTCAGATCATAGTTTACATCGGGGCTCAGCCTTGGGGACACTACAATCCCCCTCCCCTTATTTTT
>SNQJ01S0231101.1:0-14225 GCA_010110895.2 Picea sitchensis | reverse complement strand
ACCAGTCCCAGTACTCCAGACCACAGTTCCGTCGGAGTCTTCCAGTACGAGGTTCCCATGACTCCCCAGCTTGAGCAGCGCGCCCTCTGCCACCGTCCTGTTTCTGTTTGCTGTCCAAACCTCCATTGCAGGAAGAGAGGTGAGATTCAATCCTATTACAACAGACAGAACGAATTTGCCAGAAGAATTTACGTCAATGAAACCGAACCCGAATCTGTCATTCTCGCTAACAATAGCGTTCCCAATCCCATCTGTGAGTGCTCTGAAGGGCCCCTGCACGGTGCTGTACCTAGGGAGGGTGGAGTTAGTGATAGCCACTTTCCAATTGGAAGGCAGTGCAAAGAACTTCCCTTCAGTTGCCCCAATCAAACACAGAAAAATCAAACGACACAGAGCGTTATAGGACCTCATGGCTTGTCAAAAACCACAACTTTCTGATTTGAATCGAATGTCTTTTTTTCTTTATTGTTTCCTCCACAGCTTGACAGTCGGCCATGCGTTTATAGATACAATGCTTTCTCGATGTGGGAAACTACAAGGGGATTGATACATTGTTTCCTTCATTTCCATTTTTCTCAGGCCGACGCTACCTGATTAAATTAATAAAGAGAAGTACCTACACTAAACATTTTCTGCATTGTTTCCTTAGAAGGCCACTGATTAAACCAATAAAAAAAAGTACCTACCTACTTCCCTGGAGCATTTTCCCCATCGTTTCCTTTATTCTCTTCGCGTTGAGTTTTTGGTCGAAGGGCACTCATTAAACTAATAAATAAAAGTACGTACCTACTTCGCTGGAACGTTTCCTTTATTTTTGTCTGATTGATTAGATTAAGGAGGCAGAGCTGCTTCGCATTTAGTTATTATAATGGCTTAGTTGATATGCTCTCCACAAATAACCTTGACTTTTACAATCAAAGTCGCCTAAATTCAATGAATCTGAAAGAAATTGATTGATGCGAGGATTGAATTATATGTTGATATGCTTTGGACAAATAATCTAAATTTAATAAACTTAAAATAAATAATAAATAATTAATGCGAGTATTAAATTAAATAATCAATCGACATTGTTGGGATGATGTGCTTGGGGTTGTGGAAGAAGTTCGTATTTTTGGTAAGATGTTGAGCAATATTAATTCAACCTTCATCACACTCATCCGTAAGATAGATTGCTCTTCTACTTTTGATGATTTTAGACCCATTGCATTATGTCACTGTATTTATAAAATCATTGCAAAAGTAATTGTTCTCAGACTTAAAACAATTCTCTGTGATATTATTAACCCTAAACAGTTTGGATTTCTCAAAGGAAGGCTTATCACAATCCATCATTATTATAATTAATACTTTACCTACCTCACCTCTCTTCCATCATATCCTCTTGCAAGCAACTGAAAGGAAGGTGTGACATCCCTCCCCTTGAATCAGTTTCAAGCAAGCCTAAACCAACCCATTTCAGTAGAAAAGAACAAGATTGATTGATATAATATGGGAGGTATGGGCAGGCAACGCATTCATTAGTGAAAAAGAATATGGCGCATTTACCCCGCTCGTGTGCCTCAAGCACTAAGAGTTTGCGGGGGTTAGGGATCGTCCAACTCATCAACAATATCGTTGTCAATCAAACAATATCACTATATAACTCATGCCTTTCCAGTTGACAGTATAGGCGCTATTTGATGGAAACTCATGTGCTTCGCTTCTCCTCTTTTCTGTAGGCACTTTTATTATTTTCTTTAGGAGCAGGAATTGAGCTACCCACAGGGAAGGTAGAAACAAGACTTTTATTAGTAAACAACCTTTCTGTAGAATAAACCCAGACTGACTAGGCAAGAACGAGACTTATTATATTTCCTCTCCCATAGAAAGTATATAGGGCAGCCTAAGCTGTCAAACGAGAGTCAAAAGGCGAGATGACAAAAGACTCCCCATAGAAGAGGTAGTTAGTTAAGGTCTTGAGTCAGTGGACTTAAGTAAAAATACTTTCAGTAGTAAGTAGTTATAATGATTTCATCTCCCTTTGGAGTTATATAAAGCGGTACTACATACTTTTTTTAGTATTTCGTCAGCGAAACTACCTACAACGAAGGTAGAGATAAGCACAAGTCTTTACTGCCCGTTCTACGTAAGTGAGGTAAGGATTATTGCTCGAAGCTCAGCGGGGTTAAGTAAGAATACCACTAAAAGGCGTGTTGCTCCGGGTCGGTACCAAGCATGTGAGGGAAGCAACGTTATGTCCCCTCTGGGCTACGGCCAATGGGAAGTACCAGTAAGCTAGTGCGCCATCCCCGATGCTTTTTAGCACCATTTAAGAGAAAGTATATCTTAATACTTATTAAAAAAAAAAGGTGAAATATGTAAAGTATTGTGATTCGGGAAACGAATACGAGCTCACCACTTAGGTTGGCTAATCGGGGGTGAAGCTTAGTACTGAAGTATTTTTGGCTTGTGTTAATTTTCATTTCCCATATTAATTCTATTATCTTGTATATCGTGCAAGTAACAAAGTAATGGCCTCCACCTTCCTAGAACGACTTGGCTTATTCAATCCACTCTGGTTGGCAAAGTGGTTGTCAAGGTTCATTCCTAGGTTTGAGGCTCAAAAGTAAAATCCAACCCGAGCAAAGTCTGATGCATAGGTTTTTCAAAGGTATTGTCAAGTCAGTATGACTGAGTGTCAGGATGTTCTCAAGGGGTAGGTTATAGTTATTACCAAAGGTTTGAGGCTCAAAAGTAAAATCCAACCCGAGCAAAGTCTGATGCATAGGTTTTTCAAAGGTATTGTCAAGTCAGTATGACTGAGTGTCAGGATGTTCTCAAGGGGTAGGTTATAGTTATTACCAAGGGTGATAGGGGCTGTAGGGTGTAGGTATTATTATAATAAGAATATTTCCAATACCTTATATATGTGAATACATACACAAAAGATAATAACGCATTGACCTAAAAAGCACCACTAACTCGTTCACATTGGCACCACCACTTATTCTTATTCTTTATGCTTAAGCTTTGGTTCGCTCATTTAAGACAAACCATGCGCCATTATCGGAGTTTGGGTTAAATGGCACCCACCCACCTTACAAAAAACTACTTGTTTACATCGGCTAAATAAATTCTTCCTTATGCGTGAAGGGTTCAATATCATAAGGCAAGGGTAGGTATGATTACTGATAGGTGAGTTTCTAGAGGTACAAAAGTGGTGTAAGTCTGGTCCCATGGAGTAGCAAGGAATTTCAAAAGGGAATTCCCCATAGGTCTGATGCGTACATAGGAAAAAAAATTATAGTCGCCACCAAAGGTTGTAGGTGGCATATTTTTAAAAGGCAAGTCCAGATGAGTTAATAGAGTTCGGACTATAAATAGGTTGAGAGGCTTGAACTCTATATTCCCCCATGGGTTGAAATGTTTCCAAAGGATTAAATATTGCTTGTTGGTAGTAGTTGTCCAGTAGTCCTTCCGGGACTATCTTCAAACGGATCGGGCGACCACTTTCCCACTCATGAATTTCCCATCTTGATGGACTAGGTTCACACATTCTATATCTATCATCCCATACGCCATGTTTCCCCTCTTCAATTTACCATCTCTTTCCATGTTCACATTCTCTATCATCCCAGGGCATATGCCACCTTTTGTTACTTCATTTCCCATCTCTTGGGCCACTACCTTTCAGCAGCATGGGGGGTGAGTTGTGGTCCTGCTACGCCTGAGCCCAAGGTCGTATCCTATCCTTTACAATCGTGTTCAGAGCTTATAACCCGTCGTATCCTTCCTTGTATGTGTACCTAAGCCCTAGAAGCGAGCCCTATCACCGTTGTATTCTTGTTTGTGTCGTGTCAACCCTTTGAGAACCATCGCCCCCGTATTCATTCTTTCTGCACAGTCAAACAAGATGCACCATACCGTTATTCTCACCAAACGCTTGATTGGATTGCGTGCTTGAAGATCAATCATACACCCCCCCCTACCCTACGCCGACTTACTCTCTTGGCTCTATACTGCTATGATACCCGAACAGGTATTGAGCAGTTACGAAGGATACACCTTTAGAGTAGGTAACACCATTAGCCACTCAATTACTTCCTCCAGTTTAGTAGGTTTTCACATTCCAAATTGCTTGACCTATCAGACTTAGTTTTGGCTTCCTAAGTTGCGAAGACCCTAGGGAGAGGGGCGAGGTTCTAGAGACTAGAGGGTCGAAGTGGAGGGCCATGGAGCTAGGGGAGAGGGGCGAGGTTCTAGAGACTAGAGGGTCGAAGTGGAGGGCCATGGAGCTAGAGGGTATAGGTGGAGGTATAGTAAGAGGGTAGAGAACAGGCCTTATCCTTGGTGAGGAGCGTAGGGACTTTAACTGGAGGGGAAGGAAAATCTATGTAACAAAAACGCAGGCAAGTGATATGCCCGAGAAGGTTGGTGCTAGCGGTGTATCCATATTGGTTGTTTAGTGTTAGTTGGTTGGTTTATATGAGAAAAATAGAAAAGTAGCTCTTTGTCCTGCATGATTAGTTTCTTTCGCGTTACATCCTCGAAGCTCTCTCTTGCCTCACTCCAGATGCTTACTACCTCTACGCTTTCTTAGTTTCCTAAGCCACTTGCTTCACACCTGCCTGCTGCATCATATCAATGTATTATATACGCGCATAACCACTTCCTGAACCTGGCCCAATAATATGGGAAATGAAGTAATAGAAGGTGGCATCTCCAGATGATAGAGAGTGCAAATGAACCTGGCCTTTAAGTGGTAAATTAAGTACAGAAATATGGCGCGGTCAACTAGCCCAAGAGATGGAATGGGGAATGGGGTAATGGTAAAGAGAACAGAATGGGTAATGGGGGAGAGATGCAGTATGTTAAAGAAAGATAGTTGTAAAGAGATAAAATCCAGGCAATAACCTAACCAGGGAAGGCATTGAACCAGATCGATGAGAGCACCTATGAGTAGTAGAGGTTGTTTTACAGATAGCCTATCAGTTACTACTTACGTCCCACACTTACAAGCACTCAGACTCTCTTAACAAAATGGGGATGAAAGGTTACCTTTATCCCACCCACCTTAGTAATTGGTTCCTTAGGTCCCTAAGATATAGGCAAGTCTAAGAATGAATATAGGAAGGCCACTTTCTAGATAGGAAGGAAGGCTTAATATAATATATGGAGGTCTCTATCCGATCCGGGATGACCCACTTTTGGATCTTCATCTTCTTTTGGTACCATGCTTTGGCTATTCCTTGGTATTGCAATTCCTTATCTTCGGCCTGCCTATCTTCATTCTTCGGAAGGTCGAGGGAAGGAAGGTCATTGAGAGGGAAGTTCATGTGCGGTAATGTGTGGTACGATTAGTTCCCATCCTTCAATTGTTGTTGCCTAACATTGCCTAACTTTGCATTATGTTTTCCTGCCTTTCTTGAGTTGGAAAAATTGGATAAAAGAGCATGCACCTTTTGCTATAAGAGTTGTTCTACTTCTGCCAGAGCATGTCCCCTTTTCCGAGAGGGAAGGTTGGTTTGGTCTAGACCCATTGAAAGGAAGGATGGCTCTCCTAACAGCGGAAGGGGGCGTGGGAAGGTCATTGTTCTCCTTCCTATCTTAATTATTGGGCCTACCTATCTTAGTTAGTTTCTTCGTTAGCGAGCGACTTGGTTAGGACATGTCAGTCTTCTCTTATCTTGTATTATTCCCCAGTAAAGGAAAGAATTGCTACGTTTTTCCCCACTAAAAAAGAATACCCAAAAGGTCTTAGTACGGTACTAACTTACTGGTCTTGGTTAAGGCGTAGCTAACGGCGACTTGCTTATTAGCTTGCTGGCGTTGGCAGTTGGTACTGGGGATTTTGCCTCATGAACTGCGTCTTTCCCAATTCAGATGTGGATAATATTAGGCTATGGGGCCTCTTTGTAAATGGCCTATCTATAATGACTGTAACGAAGGCCTTCCCATCAGTCGAAGCACTTAGTTGACTTAGACACTACCCTCACCTTTATGTATCCCTGGGCTGGTTCCCAGGTATTAAGGTTAGCCATCTATACATCCCGCTAAAGGTTATCGTGGTTGGGTTGGTTGTTGGGGCTTGCCTTCTTATTACTTAAAGAAAGGATCGACCTGCTTGCTCTCATGCCTAGCTGGGTCTGCTCTCATGCCTGTCCTATTCACTATTTATAAAGAACAAATGCCACCATCAGACATCCATGGTTGTGACCATTTAGCCAGTCATCCATAATCCATGGTTGTGACCATTTAGCCAGTCATCCATAATCCATGGTTGTGCCGCCATAGAGTATTGAAGCACCAAATTAATGCCTTTCTTCAAGTAAGCAAGCCAGTCACCTCGTCAATGCACTATTCTAACATAGACATACAATAGATTAGATACGTAGATTTCAGGTCTTACCCAGTCAGTTGAAAGCCCTATTGAAAGCATGTTTATTATCGATATTACCGAGGTTATTTAGGGGGGGAAGCACCCTTTCACTTAGATGATCACTGAAAGGAGAATGATGGGCTATCTATAGCTTTATTTTATCCCTTCAAATCCAGTAGTTGCTCTACTGGTTGTGCTCTCTCTCTCGGGGGCGATAGGAACTTATTTCTCTCCATCTCACAGTGACACTTGGGAGGAATGAGCTTGATTGACTCTCTATCACTAGTGTGACGACAAGGGAGAGGGAATATATTTAGTAAGGAAGGAAGGATATTAAGGATATTACCACGTCTAAGGTCATCTTAATGAGCTTGCTGGTTCCTATGATCATTTGGAAGGAAGGAGAAAGAGATAGAGAACCTCTGATAATTTATTGTACGCTCGAAGGAAGGCACTAACTCTCTCAATGACATATGGATACACAAAATAGCGACACAGCCTGTAGGGAGTTGTTGGATGGATAGGGACACAAATAAGTGTGACGAGAGTAGTAGCTAAAGAAGTAGCTAATTGGTTGTTACGATAGAAAGAAGTATCTTGGGTGGGGAAAAGGAAGGTCCTCCTCTCCAATGGTTGTGGTAAGAAAGTTGTGTTGATCCACTAGCTGCTTTGTATGCGACTGAACGAGATCTCTCCAGTAGTGGCTCGTCAGAAGGAAGTAGTTACTGGCTAGCAGCAAGCACTATGATGGATGATTATGTTCACCTACTATGATTAATCTCTTCACTTAAGACTCTAATCCTTCCGTTATAATAAATATGATTCTATCCTCCGTGCGATGAGGTCGGGGACTACCCAAACCCTCCTTTATAAGCTTCCCTTCAACTGGAAAGTACTTATAACTCTTTATTGTTAGAGTATGAAAGGTAATATTCTCCAACCCAATTCTTCCAGGCTTCACATTCCTCTCACGTACTACTAATGTTTAATAATGAGGTTGTTGGCTTGGCTCATACCCAAGTATGGATCCTTGGTTGGGAGGGTGGCTAACGCTTACCTAACGGATGTATATCTATAATGGCTAACGCTTGGCTGACCTGGATGTCTAGGCTATTGATCCCCTTCCCTGTTGCGTTGAAGAAGGAATCCTTCCATTCCAGGTGGTTTGTGGTCGCGATTCTTGTAGTTAATAATCACATAAGAAAATAAGGAAGGTGTGAAGCGCTTAGGTAGGAGGGAAAGGAAGGCAAGTTATCTAATAAAAGGGTAAATAATGTAGGTGCGGCTTGTCACTGATTTAGTGTAGGAAGGACTGCATTCTATCAAAACCCAAAAGCACTATGTCTTGATTATCAAAATAGACTTGCTTCTACCTTTTTTTTTTGATCTTCCCTTGGTCAAATGGATAATGTATTGTGTGTCATTGATCTCATTTGTTGTGTTAATAAATGGATTGGGTTCACCTTTATTTAAGTTTACTAGGGGTTTATGACAAGGGTGCCCACTATCGCCTTACCTTTTCTTAGTAGTCGTTGATGGCCTTAGTTGAGCTCTTGTTAAAGCTAAAAGGGTGAATAATTTCCAAGGGATAAGATTGGGAAGACATGAACACTTAACTCACTTTTTGTTTGTGGATGTTGTACTAATCTGTTGTTTTTGTGAGCAACAAAATATGGGATTTTAAAAGATATTCTAGAGCTCTTTTGTGATGCTACAAGTATGGTTATAAATGTCAACAAGTCTTCTATTTTTTTCCTGCACATAGATGAGGATACCCCACATCTCATGTCAAATCTTTTCAACTTCCCTTCCCACGATATGGGGGTTGATGTTTAGTATCTTGGTTATAATCTCAAACCAAATAGTTATGACATTTCTTATTGGAAGTGGTTATTGTCCCGTATTAAAAGGAGGATCAATTTCTGGTGCAACGGGTGAATATCTGAAGGGGGGAGGTTAACTCTCATAAATTCTGTGATCAAAGCCATACATGTGTATTGGTATCTATTGGCTCTCATTTCGAAACGAAGCCTTAACCATATACAAAAGATGTGCTTCTAACTATCTGTGGAAGGGAAGAACCAAATACTTGGGTTCCCATTTGGCTAATTGAAAAATTCTATCAAAGCCAAAGAGCTTTGGTGGGTGGGGATTAAAAGATATCTTTCTTTTTCGGTCAGGTATTGGCTAAAAAATCCTTTTCGGTCTTCTTGACTCGCGATAATCTGCGGAGATGTATTTTGGTTGACAAATACATGTCTCTTGATACAATATTGGATTTGATTTGAAGGAAGCATAAGCCAACTCAGAATTCATCAAACCAATGGTGGGCCATTACTCTTGCATTTCCTATAATTAGCCATTTTTTGGCCTAGAAGGTTGGCTCGAGCTCTTAAGTGTGGGTTGGGACGGATGGAATTGTAGGTTGTAGTGAACGAATATTTCTTCATGGGGGTCTTGTGAATTATCTCGAGGAGATTGGTTGTTGTATGTTCAACCAAATTGGTGACCTTGATAGCTCGTTAATATGGGGCTAGGGATGGCTTTCAATGGTGATCTTGGATATTGACACCAATTGGCACCAACTTTGGACCCAATACATAACAAAATTGAGAGAGGCTCATGTGTGCTTATTGGATGCAAAAGATGAGCTAGTGTGGTACTATTACAAGTCTGGGGGTATCTACTCGACAAAACTTGAATATTAGGCCATGTTGAATTTGGAAGAGCATGAAAATCAATGGTGGTATAATAAATTATGGAATCTCAAAGGACCATCGAAAGGTATTCTTTTATTTTTACTTGTTCTTAAAGGCCATGTGTTGACCTAGGATAGAATGCAGCTTAGGAGTAAGTAAGGCTCGAGATTTTGTTACTTGTGTAAGAGTTCTAAGGAAACTAATTCCCACTTATTCTTGGACTACCCCTTTACTCGCTAGGTCTAGTAGGAGATTGAGCATTAGTTGGGAATGGCTCATTTATGGGAAAAATGATCAGTGATCGATAGTTTTCAAGAGTATTTTACTTGTATGAATTTTAAGGAGCTTTGAATCCTCCCAATATTGGTTTCTTGGGGTACTTGGCCAGCCTAAAATGTTGGTATCTTTGAAGACAATAATTTTCCTCTCTTTAAGGTTTCACAACAAACTATGTCCTTGTTGTCAATCTAAAATGATTCTTCGATTGCGAAAAAGGCTCGAGTAGTAGGTGAGGTGGACATCAACAAAAAATATGGCATGGGAATTTTTCGATGGTTCATATCAAGGGACAGGTAGATTCTATGGTCTTGGATTTTTTCTCTATCTCTCAGACTCTCATTATGTCACCAGTAAATCAAATCTGGGTCCTGGTGCGATCAATGAAGGTGAGTTACATGCATTTTTTGCACTTCTTAAATACATTGTGAGTCAGAATATATACGAACTCCATGTTTTTGGTGACTCAATGTTAACTATTGCCTAGATGAAGGAGGATCTTCAGTTAGAAAATCTAGATCCACTGACCCTTAGTCACTGCTTGAAATCTATTTTTGACCTCTTTCGTCAACTCAACTTCAAGCATGTTTATAGGGAACTTAATACCCTTGTTGATTCTCTATCAAAAGATGCATTATCTCTAGCTAAAAACCATATGGTTCTAAAAGAATTCTCTGATGGGGAGACGATCTCCAAAAGGGAATGTGTTTTTACTGAAATGTTATTTCCTTGTGTCACTTGCATAGATGGACTTATGTCTCATTCTTTGGACTATATATGAACTATGAAGATCTATGTTTTTGTTTTTTCTATTGGAAAAGGAATCTGTAAGATTCTCTGGCTAGTCCTTTTTTTGTCTCGAGCATGCGTAAACATTTTTTTGGGATGTTCTTCAATGCTTAAGGATTGTACCTTCTTTTTATTTGGAAATGAAGTTACGTTTTTATTCTTGGAAAAAAATTAATAATTATATTTATTCAAAATATAAGTTTATATCAATTTTCACATCATTAAATTAAAATATAATATATAATAATCAATTCAAGCGAAAACATATCAAGTGAACTCTTAGTAAGGAAAGAGAGACGTCACAATAATTTACTAAGATTATAAAGATAAGTTAAAATAATAAAACAACCAATAAAACACAGTATTTGATATATTTAATATATCTAAAACAACCAATAAAATACAACACTTGATGTACTTAACATATCTAGCATGTGAGGTTGAATTTTAGGAGCTGGTCGTGATGAGAGGTGGAATTTACAAGGAAGTGTAGGCGTTACTGGTTCAACAACTTGGTTCAATTTTTCATGTAGATCCTAATAGGAGGTCTCCACTGCCACTGTGGTAGGATCCTTTCCTTCGGGATGACATAGGGGTAGGCGACCCCAACCAATCAATTAGTTAAAGACATAGTCATTGGATAGATAACGAAGGGTGTCCCTAGCATGGAAATGGGGGTGACAAGGAAGGGACTAGTGGGGGAATAGGGTTCGAATTCTGAGGAGGTTTCTGGAGTCGTTCAAAAGAATAGAAGGCAGAACAGTTGCCCACCTAAATTGAAAAAAAGCCTTAGGTATGGAGTTACTTCATTTAATGCAAGTAACTACATAAAATATATGAAATACCACACAATCATTGGTAAGTTCGTGATTCTATGGCCATCAAATAAATATATAACATGTTGGATTCACTCCAAATGGAGACCTAAAGGCTAGGTTGATATGAAATTAGGCTCAAAGGGTTTCTTCACTGGGATATTTTCATGTGTAGAAGACATGGAAAGGGTGTTTGAAGAAGGCCCTTATTTATTTAACTCTATTGGGCTTCATATGAGGTACTGGATAGAGAATTTTAGTTTGGAGAAGGAATGTTTCACCGAAGCCTCAATCTAGATCAGGTTATACTCGCTACCCTAGGAATATCGAAAGTAAGAAACATTGGAGGGCATTGGTAGCACAAGATTTCAAAGGTCAAAAAAAGTGGAAGATATACTTTGTATGCCTAGATATGTGTGTATATGAACGTAGTAGGAACCCTTCCATGGTCCATTACCATCAACTTTCAGGACGAGGAATGGGTGCAAACATGTGATTATGAACACATTTCCTTTCATTGTCCTAAATTCCATGAACATGGGAATCTCTTTCGAGACTAGCCCACTCAATCATGGACCCAATCTAGTCAAAGCGAAGGGGGAATGGGATGGATATGGATTTGCTAAGGTCCCTGCAAAAATAAAATATGGGAAGAAAGTCATCACTCTTGCAATTCCACAAAAACCCAATACTAGAAACAAATTTCAAACATTGGAGACCATGGATGAAGATCAGGCTCAATAGGGGGAGACTGCCAAATCCACTCCAAGGGAGAAATAATAGGGCCTCCCTAGCGAGGATGACACAAAGTGATAGAAGCTAAGAAGTGAAAAGGAGCCTTAGAATGCAGTGGATACCCATGAGGTATATATATATATGGTAACAGAAGGAACAATGGGATTATCCTAAGGGGATGAGGAGGAAGATCAAAGTATGGAGACAACACAGATTGAGATCAACATTCTATCTCTCATAGAATGGCATGGGAAGCATCTCCTCGCCAATCCTACAAATCCATAGCTCAGGAAATTCCAATGGGATCTTCTCAAAGAAAAAATGAAGGTTGGTGATGGTTCACAAAACCCCCTTTCTCAAGGAAATCTAGGAGTCAAAGAAAATCCTTTGAAATCCCAGAAGCGAATGAAAGTCAAGGACAAGAAACGAGGCAAGAAAATAATTAAGTAGAAATTAGAGGATATAGGGGTGCTATTAGTCGATTTTGAATAGGTGTTAGGGATTCTAGAGAATTACTTTGTGTCACAATCTAAGGTTTAAAGATTAAAGTGATATTGTGGAATATAAGAGGCATTAATTCTTCGGGTAAGAAATGCTTATTGAAGTGGGGGAAACCTAAGAAACACCCACTATTCTCATGTTACAAAAGACCAAATGTGACAAGGTCACCTTGTCCTTAGCCGTGAGAAAATGATAGGGAAATTGTGATTCACTAGTGGTAAATTCCATGGGATCAGAAGGAGGGATAGATATACTATGGGATCCACCAAGGTAATGATAGAATTGTTGTTGAGTTCACCCAATTTTCTGATGGTTAGTTACAGACCTTTTGACTATAAATCCAGTGGGAATCTAACCAATTTCTATGGACCCGCTAACCCTATGTCCAAGGGTCCCTTTCTAGACAATATGTTGGCTATCAAGAACCTCACAGGGAATCATCCATGGATTATTGGGGATTATATTAATATGGTCACCTTGCTTGAGGAGAAGAAAGGAGGACAACAAAAATTGTATAATGAGAGTCTATCCTTCAAAGCCATGATTGAATACCTCCAACTAGTGGACATCCAAACTTCAAATGGGTGTCATACCTAGAATAACAGGCATGGCGGTGCACACTAGATAGTAGTAAGGATTTACCGCTTTTTATTTTCAAAAAGTATGATGCAAATCCTGTTGGGGCAGAAAAATAACCACAGAGGAGAATAGAAGATTTGAAAGCATTGGTGGTGTCTAAAGACACCATTGCACTGAAGCACAAAGAACATGCTCCATGAGAGCACAAATTATCTCTCTTGATAATTGACTGATCCATAAGGATCATTTATAAATAGGTTTGGTCATGGACCAAACCTAACAACCACGAGATCACATTGAATCATAACTGTCCACAAAAGGTGGATCTAGAATCCAAAGTGGACACGATAAATGCATTAGTTTAGTTGGAGGTCAGACCCAAGAATAGTCGACTTCCTTGATCCAACAAGGTGAGGTTTAGCAAGGAACCCAATGTTCCAACACCCCCCTGTAAAGTCAACTTGGAGGAAAACAAATTACATAGAACACAACTTCCCCCTTAAATTTGTTTTCACCGCAAAATCTAATCAAACATGGTATGGTCACCATCAATGTTGATCAATGCAAAAAAGACAGTCGTCCAATGAAAAATTGATTGCAAAACTATTGTCCAAAATCACAATCCCAATTTGTGAGTTGACTAGACAAGAAACACACTAAGATAATCAATCTCTTTCAATCTAGATAATCTCTATATTAGGTACAATAAGTAGTAGTACATCTCCCAACAACAAAGTTTAACATGGTTCGATTAGTCTCAAAAATTCCAAGTCGATTCAACAAGAAACAATCGATTCAACAAGAAGACATCAGTTAGATTCACATATCAACAACTTCAATTAATCCCCTCATTAAACACAATTGTGGGGATCTATAAGTATTAGTATATGGGAACCCCTCTTAATTGATAGTTTTTCACTCCTTTCTTCTCTATTTATATAATTTTATTTTTCCAGCAAACAAAAATTGGGTAAGTCATAAAATCAACTTGTATGATTTGGTGGTTTCCACATTGTAACAAACTTTGACAAAAAATTATATATTTTAAAACCATTTGGAAACCCATAAATTTAGAATTTTAAAAACAGAATAATGACTAGGATAAAACTGATGAAAAGAGTTTGTGTTACATGGCCACGTGATGAACCACAACACTTTCCACGATAAGTTCCCATGGATTCCCCTAGACATCTCAAAAAGTGAACAACCAGAGAAATATGCGAAAGCAGGAATGTGCACCCCATTCAAAACAGTATAACTAATCTATCAACCAAATGGAATCATGAATAACCCTACTCTTGTCGGAATTCTACAATTCCTTCAATTCTGTGTGACCCAAGTCTAATACAATAGTGCCTGGGTTCATATTGTAAGTCATAATAGCAGTAAGGCATAAATTTGTAGGGATTCCTAAATATGAAATTCAATTTACAGTGATGGCATAAAAACCTTCACCAAGAACAGATATAT
>SNQJ01S0231100.1:10353-22732 GCA_010110895.2 Picea sitchensis | reverse complement strand
TTATATTAGTAATGTTATTTTATTTATGTCAGCTTTAGGCCATTAGTTGTAATTATACCTCCTAGTCTCCTATATATACCAAGGAGACATTTTTATTTTGAATCATCTTGTACTTGAACATTTAAGTGGGGTAAAAGGAGGTTACCCCTCGAAGAGGCTTATTATCTGAAATTATCTCTTTTTCGGATTTTCTATGCTATATTGATATTTGGTTCTTAACAAAGAAAACCGACAAAACATGCATAGAATAACAAGGAGGATGACTACCTACTCGACACAACCATGACCATGCCTACAAGATAAGGGACAACATCCCCATCCCGACATCAAGGCCTAGATGAGAAAAGTCTAGAACCTCAAGGCACGCAGACCTAATGCTTGACGACGTTCGACCCTTGTGCCAAGAGCAACTTGCACACTTGACAACACTCACACAACAACACCTACTCTAAACAAGATCTCGTTTGTCGCTGTCCCTTAAGGCATGCCATGATCCCCTCATCAAGAATTATGTCATCCCTAGGTGATAGATGCGTCAATAACTTTGGCACATCACCTCTTGTCTGGACCAAGGACTCTAGATAAATTCGACGTGCTAGAAATTGAATACCGAGAGGAAACCACACCCGTAACCCAACAATAGGTCGATGGAATGCCAAAGGAGTGGTAGCTCGGCCTTGCGAGGAGAGCTAGGATCTAGTTGAATCTCTGGATAGTGTGCATAGCCCCTTTGTGGCTCAGGGGGCTAAGGGGGAAGAAGAGTACCCCTAATGTAGGCTGGGAGGTACCAGTGAAGTCTCATCGTTCGACAAGCAAAAGATTCATGAAGCGCGTGGGACATCAATTCAGAGCGGGTGATCAGGCAACGGTACACTTTCTTTATTTTTGCATGGTAGATGGTCGCAGGGATTCTATCAGTCAAGGCACAGAGAAAAACCAACAAGGATGCAAGATAATCCATACGCAGAGGTCTTTGCTAGATGGTGAAATCAAACAATCAACCAAGGACAATAACAGAGGTAGACGACTGATGGGAATGTCCTTCGCTCATCATCCACACATAGAAAAGCAGGGCGTTTCTATCCATAGGTCTATTAATGCCAAAGCGACGACCGTAGATCAGGCTCCTGGCTGAATGCTTAGGTGAGGACTGATGAGCTAGGGATGAATGTCAAGAACATCCTCAATCTTCACAAATCAATACACCACAGGGCGGTCAAGACATGCCAGCAATCGAAGGCCACGAGAGTCAATCAATCATCGAACTATAGGCTCTGGAAAAATTCAGTCATCAACTAGAACGCTAAGACAATCAATTTACTTACCCAATTAAACATGCAGATCCAAAGCATAAATCCTACTACCATCTACCATGCAAAAATAAAGAAAGCGTACCGTTGCCTGATCGCCCTCTCTGAATTGATGTCCTACGCACTTCGTTCAACTCCCTCTTGCCAACCGATGAGACTTCACTGGTACCTCCCAGCCAACGCTAGGGGTACTCTTCTTCCCCCTTAGCCCCCCGAGTCGCAAAGGGGTTAGATACACTATCCAAAGATTCAAATAGCTCCCAGTTTGCCTCGCAAGGCTGAGCTACCACTCCTCACCGAGCTAGGTATCCCAACTCCCACAAGCTAAGTCAGTCAAGTATAGATTTCTGTAGCATAACATTACACAAATAGAAGAGATCTTTCCTCCTTCGCCTCCCTCCATTATATAGAGTTTCAAACTCCTTTACCTTCCCGAAATCCCATTTTATTTAATGTTTAATAAATTAATTCATAAAAATTCCTCCTCGTACAAGTGTCACCCATCCCCTTGATTCTTCCAAGAACTAATTTCTTTAGTTAATTATTTACCCCTATTTCCCTCACCCACATAGAGTCACTCCTAGAATCGCTCCTAGGTGTCCCCAAATTCCCTCACAGGTTTTAATGACTTTCCCCACTATTAATTTGCTAGTTTAGTTTTAAATTAGAAAGTTCTTAATGGTAGATACCTTGCTAAGTTTGACTTTCTATTTTTTCCCTTGTGTTTCCCTTTTCTTTTTATGTTTCTTTCTTTTCCTAGTTTCCTAATTATTTTAGAATTCCCCCTTTTTCCTTTTTCATTTAGAACTCAATTTCGTAGGTGTAGAAATTAACTTTTTCCCTTTTCCCCTTTTTAATTAATAATATTTTTTAAAATTATTCTAATATAATAAAAAAATTATTCCCCCATTTTTTTAAATTTTTATCCCAATAGAATTTTGTAAAACACTTTGATTGCTTATCCCTTCTTGTCACAAGGTTAATGAAGATTATCTTTGTTATTTCTTTTTATAAACAAGTAAAATTTTACCACCAACAAATATTAGACCTAGACCTTAATTTCCTAGGCAGAGTGACACACATTTTTTTTTTCTTTTATTTTTTTTTAGGGAAAGGTTTCAAATCTTCCTTAACACTTTATTGTCCTAAATCCATCTAGGTTTATTCATTTATTAAATAACCACACGGTGTGCCCTTGAGAATGCACTAGGTGCTCCAAGGGTGCCACTCACCCTTTTCTGTTTCTCTTGTGGGACGTGACCTTTCGGATGCACCACGTGCTCCAAGGGTGCCACTTACTTCTTGATTGACTTGGTAGACATAAAAAATCCCTGGAGTCAATACTCTGCCAGGTGAACTTGTGGGAGACTAAGCGCCTCTAAGGAATAAGGCCCCCGCCTTATTGCGCGCCCCTTAGAATCATCGTGAGCGACCGTCGCAGTCTGCCCTGACGACATCGTGGGTCCTCTCGAACTAGGTAAATGTTAACCTATAGTTCGAGCCACGGAGGGAGTGCTAGTAGATTGTGGCAGGGTTGTTATCCACATCTCTCCCTCAATATCTTTGGTAGTCATGTGTGACCCCTCTTCTCCACATGTGTGTCTGGTCGGCAAGCTATCGTCAACCTGCATCATCAACGAATCATGTCAGCAACATATCTATAATCATATCATCTAATCAGATGCACTAATATCACATATAAAACAATCAAACCCCAATGGTTCACTCCCTGACTCAATCTCGAGTCCAAGGGGTTCCATCGATGCCTCTGCATCCTTTAGGTCCAAAATCCTTCACACTCAGTAAAACTGAATCAATCGCACCTGTCTATGTCAATGCAGTAAAACAACATGTCATCAACCCATAATGCCTTATAATCAAAAGCAATGTTTTAATAGCATAATAATCTAGATCACTTGTGAGCAAGTGACCTCAAAGAATAAGTTCGCTCAGTGTGCAATAGCGGGATGTTACAATAACTTCTCTACATGGGAGGTTGCGTATGAGACTATAGTGCACATCAATGAAGCTAGATTTACCTAAAATGTTAATCCAACATGGGGCAATCTAGAAGTTGCACTTAATGAACTAGAAAACCCCGACGATCATGATGACACATTCAAAAACCTAAAAACAACCAAAACTCTTTCTGAGTCCTATGACTTACAAGGGGATTTGCCTCATCCTCCAACGATTGGGTGTGAAAGACATATCAATCTTGGTTTTCAAGTTACAAAACATCCTTTCCTAATTGAAAATAATGAATACCACATAATAAGACATCTGTTGAATCTTGAACAACAAACAATTGTAAAGGACATTGCTCTTAAAAAATGCTTGAACATGAACAGTCCTGTGCACGTGTTCCTTACAGGCAGAGCAGGAACATGCAAGACATTCACAGCGAAAGCATTGTTCCAAATGCTTATACGAATCTATGATTCAAACAATTCTTCTAATCATATGAAACCAAAGGGCCTAATAGTTGCATACACAGGAAAAACTGCATACAATGCTGGTGGAACAACAATCCACTCTGCATTTTTAATGACTTTTAACAAGTCATAGTTTCTTCCACTTAGCAAGGAAGTGTTGGATACATTGTCTAAGATTTATGAGGAACTCCAACTTGTCCTTATAGATGAAGCATATTTGATTAGGAGTCGGTTCTTGTATTCCATTGAAAACTGACTAAGAAGCATAAAACATCTGCATACGAAATACTTTGGAAACATTGACATGATATTTTGTGGCGATCTTTACCAGGCACAGCCCATCCAAGATTCTTTGATATTTTAACAACCTTCCATTAACATGGAAACAGTCACCCATGACTTCTTGAGAGGCAATATTAAATTCTTTGAGTTTCATACTACAATGCGCCAAACAAATGAAACATTCATTGCAATTCTGAATAAAATGCACACAAATAGCCAACCACATGATGACTTGACCTATATCAATTTGAGGTGCCTACAGCCTGCACCAATAGACCCAATGTTCCCTTACCCGTTCTACATAAATAAGGATGTTGCAAAGCATAGCAACCACATGCTTTCACTCATTCCTGGCAATGATATCATCATCAATTCCATTGACCTGGAAGAAGACAACCATGGAAATGTGCCACGTCATGAAAATTCAGTCACTTTGCCTTTGCAGCTTGTCCTCAAATTAGAAATGTTGGTTGAAATATATGCCTGCAACTATGATTCATAGGATGGCTTGGTGAATGGTGTAGATGGAATACTGAAAGGCTATACCAAGACAAAAAAGGTGGACGTGCTTTGGATGAAGTTCCATGAACCACATATAGGCAAGCGACAAGCAAACAAGTTGTCTTATCTATATAATTCAAACACTGGAAGCGATTGGACACCTATTTTGCGAATATTGAAGCCAGTATCGACATCAGCAAAGACAGGTCAACTGAAGATTTGAAAAAAAATTATGATTAAACTTGCATGTGCATGTACAGCCCACAGATCACAAGGACTAACACTTGATAATGTTGCATTTCAGCCTGCTGGAATTCAGATACATGGACTTGTATACAAATCATTGTCCCATGTCAGAAGCATAGATTCCTTGTATTTACTAAGTCCTCTCACGAAAGAAAACTTCAAAGTGAAACATAAAGTTGATATTGAAATGGAACGACTGAGGACCCTCACAACCTGGAATTGGCTTCTCTTTCTTCAACACACTAGATCTCACCCAATGGCTTTCTCACTCACGCAGATCCACTCGGATCGGATCGGCTCGGCTCACTAGCTCTGATATCACTTGTTGGGTTCTAAAATCCACATAGATTAATTTGCAGCACAAACAGAAAATTATATTAAATAACAATCACACATGTAGACACATTTTTTCTGTAGTAAAACCCTCATGGTGAGAGAAACATCCACTGGACAATGACAATGGCATTATATTATTCAAGAGGAGATTACAACCAACCAACAACCAGGAGAGGAATTGAAGCACCTTGCTCACTGAATGCTACAATTCTCTCCACAGTTACATACAATCTCTCCATAGTTAAATAATAAGAATATAAGATACCAATATCCAACAAAATTAGAAATTGATTGTCACTGTTTCAACAAATCCAAGCTATGTACATTGAAATGGAAGATCAGAGTAAGACCATTCTCAATGCAATATATTTGGGTTTAATTTTATTCAGGTGTGAAATTAAATATTTAGTTATCATTTTCCTCCACATTCGAAGATGGCACTGAAGGAAGTCAAAAGCTTTATCAAAGAGCATACTATTATTAATGAGGAGAGGTGTAGTGAAACAAATCAACTTCAGGAATTAAATTAAATGAGTATGATGCGCTAGAGTCGTAACATGAACCTGCAGCATTTCATTATTGGAAAGAGGCATATCATAATTTATTAATGGATCATCAACTCAAGGTCGTGATGCCGTCAGTGGTCCTGTCTGCAAACACGAGCTTCCTTCCATATTCTTCCAGGCCTGCAGAAGTAGCCTTTATGCGGGGCACAGTGCTTATCCTCTCTGCATTTACACAGTTTCTCCAATGCACAGCCCTCTCTCAACACTTCAACTCCTTTCCCATCAATGCCAAGCAATCCATCAGTCCAGTCATTAGAAAACAAGCCATCTGCATCCATTTCTTGCTTCACTTTCAGGAATTTCTTCAAATTCACAGCCCTCTCGCTGGTTCCCTGAAACAGGTACCCCCCTGACTTCCCCCAGTGGAGCGTCGCTCCATACTTCTCAACCAGCATTTGCTGAATCTCTTCATAAACATCCATATTCCATTTTGGCGTCTCTGCGTTCCGAGCTCTCAAATACTCGAATTCAAACGTAATTACATCCTCGGAATGCCCCAGATATGCTTTTGATTTTTTGACAGAGCGCATACTGACTCCCTCCACAAATTCGAGTTCGCATAAAGCCTGTGGATTCAAATCTCGGATTCTCTTGATATCAAGAATCGCCTCTCTGACCCTGCTCAAGGGAACGTAGATCTCCTCGTCATAGCCTTTCACGCCTTCCACCCGACGATCCCACGAACAAATTGATTGATTTGTATCCAAAATACGGTCGGGAGTGCATAAATTGGGATTGGGCTCTTGTTTGTGAGAGTAATCCTGGCATCCTCCGGTTGCCTGCATAAGGTTATTAAATCCTATTACCGGATACCCAGTGAAGCCTTTCACAATATCGTTCAAGAATCCCCCGCCTGAGGCCGCTCTGGTGTCCATGGCAGTTTTACTCAGATTGCATAGCTGCTCGGAGTCGTGGGTAGAGTCAATCGTTTCCACTGCAACATATACAGACTGTTAAAATCCTCGTCATATAGAAAATAAGAAAATGGAAGCTCACGATTGAACAAGATGCATGTTCTCCAACCCACAAATGATACTGGCAAATTATTCTATGAAGTTTGTTGAAGTGCACCACAAACCGAAAATTAAGATTATACTTTCTTTTAATCTGTTAAGAACAAACTTTGTATTTTCATTTATCGGTGGGATAATCATCCATCATTAATATTAAGTTTCTCTCACTCTTATTCAGTAAACTAATTTTAAACTAGCACAGCTATTAGTTGCTGGTGAACCCCGAAAGGTTGATAAGATGAAACGAATCCTTAAAGAATATATTAAATTTTATTATTGATTAACAAATAAACGGTTAAGCTTCATTTATCTGGTATTAATATTTTAATTTCTATTAATCAGTTACATGGCAATCAATTAGCTATCAAAGTAATTTTTAAATATGATTAAGTAAATGTAAAAAAGTAAACACATAAAGGCCTTTCAGTATTCGGCATAATTAGCAAAGCTATTTGGATATTAGTTGTATTTTCAACAATTTTTCCATAGTTTATATCCATGCATCCTTCCAGGATTTACTTCTTTTGATTGCCCTCTTTCAATAAAATCATAATTTAATCAGTTATTAGTTCACTTTGTAGGTAGCAGTATAGTTAGCCAATTATTAATTGGCCTGAAAAATATGTTTACAGATAATCAAGTGGATACATAAAACTTTTTTATTAATTTTTTATTTAATTTTGATTAATTAAAATTAATATATGTTTATTTAATTTTTTTAATAATATTATATTATCTTTTTATTTAACTTGAATGAATTAAAATTAAAATAAATTTATTTGGATAAATATTAAATATTAAGACTAATAACATTGGTCCAGTCTAAATTTGTGTTTTTTAGTTTTTTAGGTGACTATCACCTAAATCTAACAAGGGTATTGTTGGTCAAATCACAATTTTACAGTGTTTAAATGGTGTTTTTGAATGTATAAATGGATTTAACCCCCATCAAAAACCCCAGTACATCAATTATATTGAAAAAAAACAAAAAACAAAAAACCTTTAGACTATAAATCTTCTTTAAAATGCAAAATTTGAAAAAACAGTTTATAATTTAAAAAATTGTAACACTCTTAAACTTAAGAGATGATAATCTATATTTTTAACATTTTTCTTTTTTGCCAAAGAATTTTTCTTTTTCTATCCACCAAAATTTAATCTATAAAAAATGATCCTAAATAAAACTAGAAAGATATCACCTTCATACAAATAAATTAAATATTTATCATTAATTTTTTAAATTAAACAAATGGAAATGTAAATCCAGAAAAAATAACAATTCTTTTATTAAAAAACTAAAATTTTATAAACTAAAAAAATAAAAAATAGACTAACCACTATGTAAAAATAGATATATCCCACTCTTATGAATTCATATAATTCTAAACTTAAAAGCAAGTTGGTTCTTACCTATATTTTCAATACAAACACAATAAATTCAATACAACCTTAAACCAAATAGAAGAAAAAAAATATGAAATTATATTCTAAATGTTAAACCAAATGAAAGAAAGAAAGGAAATATGAAATTCTATTCTAAATGTTAATGTTAATTGACTCTTAGCTTAACTCTATTGTAAATTCAAATATCCAATAGGCATAATCCAAATAAAAGTAGATATATCCCATTTTTATTAATTAATCTAATTTTAAATTTAAAAATCAATTTGGCTATTAACTATATTTTCAAGGTAACCCATTTACTCTTATTAATTAATTTATATCTAAACTAAAAGAGAAAGTTATTTATTAATTATATTTTGAAAACCAACCCATTCATAATTATATTCATGTAAATGTTAATTGACATTAAAATTAACTATTCATAACTATTAACTATATTTTCAAGACCAACTTATTCACTAATCTATATCTAAACTAAAAGAGAAAGTTAACTATTAACTATGTTTTCAAGATCAACTCATTCATTAATCTATATCTAAACTAAAAGAGTAAGTTAACTATTAACTATATTTTGAAGACTAACCCATTCATAATTATATTCATGTAAATGTTAATTGATATTAAACTTAACTATTCTCACTTAACTTGAAGTTAATGATTTACTTTGTTGACTTTACATTATGCCCATTGATGATGATGATGATGATGATGATGATGAATGATTTACTTTGTTGACTTTACATTATGCCCATTGATGATGATGATGATGATGATGAATGATTTACTTTGTTGACTTTACATTATGCCCATTGATGATGATGATGACTTTACTTTACTAAGACTAATTGGTTTATCTGACCTTAAGAGGGCAAGTGATTACTTGTGATTTTTTAGAATTTTGTTTCTATGCTCGAAAAACATTAAGAAAAGCTTTCCAAGATCACTATACTTTTGTTGAGCTAAGAAGTGAGGAAGGTTGGTAGTGTGATAAATATTTTGAAAATGAGATCTAATATGGGTATACGCTGGACAATCTAAGAGAAAGTGCTTTTCATCTTCAACCTTCTTAGTGTCACAAAGGTGACACACTCTTTCATTCCATGGGCCCAGTTTCACTATGGAGCTAGTGAGAATTTGTTCTTATCTTAGCAATGCTTATTTTTTTCTTTACACTTGGCAAAACACATAGATAATTTTGATCTTCTAGATTAAGGTTGATTACATCTTTATAATACCTTAATTTTCTTTTTTCCTCTAACTCTTTATCACACCACATTTTCTAATTGAATATATCAAGATCCATTCGAGATAAAAATACCATATATTGAGGCCTTAGGATTCACATCTTTCTTCGTATAATTTTCACAGGTTTAAAAGAAAATAAAAATTCAAACATGTTGATGGTTTTCATCAACTTTAATTATGGGCCTCAGCAAACAAATCTGCTTTTCAGATTAAAAATGGGTCTGAATCAGGTTAGATTTTCACTGATAACTTGAGTTTAGTATCATCAAAGTTTTAAGTTTTATGCATTTCAAAACTTCAGTTTAAGGGTTTTGCTCTATTTTAAACTAATCCAGATACTCAAAAAATCAACCAGAATTCTGAATTGACAAAAAATTTAAAACAACATCCACAAAAGACCTACCAAAATAAATAACTCCAGAAGAAAAATGACTCCCGAGTTAACCTACTCCCTATGAAAAATACCACACCAGGTTTCCAAAAATGAATAGCATTGACCAAGAAAATTTAACCAAATCTAAATACTCACAAGTTGTTCCAAGCAGCTGGGCATCTGCCACAGTTGTGGGCTGGCCAAGCTGTGACATTTTGTTTACACCATCTCCACCGACGCCCACACCCACGCGATCCACCTTCGATAAAAGCACCTTGTGATGTGCAGGGTACCACCATGCGTCTCCAAACTCGTGCTTTCTCACAAAATCCTGTATCATGTTCTCAAACCCATGGTCACCCACCAAACTCAACGACACAGACTGCTTGAACATGGGCTCTAACCTAAACGTGATTCGCGAGATTGCTCCCAGCACCCCAAGAGACAATACAACACCTCTAAATTTTTCCTTCTCTTCTTCTTCTGTAATGGTTATGAGCTTTGCATAACCTTCTGTAGCAGGAGCAGGGACTACAATCCTCAATCCCACAACATACTCATGAACTGCACTTCCTCTTCCCTTAATTCCACTCCCATGAGCTCCGGTGCTGATGACGCCACCTGCAGTTACTCCATCCCAGTATATCATCGCTGGCAAAGCTAAACCTTCCTCTGCAGCTGCATCGATCACATTCCTCATCATCACGCCTGCGTCCACGGAAATTGTCATGGCGGTCTTATTAACCTGGATTGTGGAATCATAGTCTCTGGTACTTATGATAACCCCTTGCTCACCATCCACACAAACCAGCTTTGCTAAGCTGTGAGAGAAACTGCTCACAACCTTTATCTTTTTTCCCCTCTTAACTGCATCTGCAACGGCATGGACGAGCTCGGTTTCGTTCTTGGGAAACGCTGCACTGCCAGCCTTGCAAATGCTCAAGTCCTCCCAAACTCCCTGATAATTGAAAATCTGACATCCTGAATTGGAATTGGAATCGCATTCCACCGATGGAGGTGGCACGCAGGCCAAATTAATATCCAAAAAGAAAGTGAAGAACCCTGTGCAAAGAATTATGAACTCCAGTCGAAATATCTCCATGATCCTGAACCTCATAAGCATATAAACAGAATTTGCTTATATTTTCACATCTCTCTATAAATATATCACAGATCTGTTCCTAATTTACGTGTACGAATATCCTTTCCAGTTTTCGTAACTTACGTGCGTGCAAAAATTTCCTTTCCAAATAGAGGTCGGTACTTGAGAACCAGTCAAATTTTGTGAAAAAAATTGAATGAACTGTTGCGTGGTATTGAACAATCTTTGAACGTGTCGATTATGGAGATTGAAAAACTGGAAAACGCCATCCGTACGTTATCACAATTCCTATTCTTGTGACATGACGTGAAGAACTTGTACTGTCCAAATGATTCAGGATGGTCGTCTTCCCATTTGTAGCCTTCAATAACGTGTATTGTCCAAATAGTTTGTAGCCTTCAATAACGTGTATTGTCCAAATAGTTTGTCCCACCGTCACATTGTCTCACATAGGATTTGAAGGTATTGGTTTTCAAATTTAAAATAATATAAGTGAAGGAAATAATATAAAAAAGGTGTTTAGTGCTTGCAAGTCACATTTCTCACATAGGATTTGAAGGTATTGGTTTTCAAATTTAAAATAATATAAGTGAAGGAAATAATATTAAAAAGATGTTTAGTGATTGCAAAAAATTATTATTTTTTATTGTTTAAAATTTGTTTTTTATGTAGGAATAGATTTAATTTTTTATTGTTTAAAATTTATTTTTAATGTAGAAATAGATTTAATAAAAAACTTCTAAAACACTAAAATTATACAAAAATAAAATAATCATTCTCTTATTCATCGAAGCATTATTTTATAAATTATTTGCAAATAAAGAAACAAAATAAATTTATAAATTATGAGCAATTAAGGAGACAAAATAAATAAAGTAGAAATTATATTTAAAGGGTTTATTAACCTTAATATCAACCAAATTCTCAATATTGGTATAGATACTAAGTCGTCATACTTTTGGACTTTAAAACATATAATATAAACATGTGAATTATTTTGATTATGTATCTTCGGAGACTCATAGTTTTAGTTGGAAATAATTAATATTATTTGTATATTAATGGAGAAATGGTTACATTGTTGTAATGTTGCTCCTTAAGTTAGGATTAGTTCCTAGGTTATAGGAGTTTGTTTACAACTTCTTACTTCTTTGTGATGTACTTATAGATGTATCATCTGATTAATGAATGTAGAGTGTACTCTCCGTTTGTGTGTAGTTTCCAGGTGTAGTACTCATCTGTGAGCTGCAGTTTCTATTCAATTCAGTTTTTATCTTGGTATCAAAGCTTAGACCGGGTGAGTCTGATTTGTTTTTTAGAGCCTTAAGTGGCTACAGAGCCTTTGCGGCTACAGAGCCTCTCCACGGCTACAGAGCCTTCGTGGCTATGGGTGCACACATGAGCTTCATTGCTCACAATAGTAGGTGGACTGCAGTAAACACCTTACTCACAGGTCTCAGATGATTTTTTTGTTCTCTGAGCACAAGACGAAAAGCGCGATTGCCGTGACTACTAGGGCCATACCCGCGCCGATTTTGACACTCACATGCGATCACTTTTTGGCGT
>SNQJ01S0231098.1:2831-14225 GCA_010110895.2 Picea sitchensis | reverse complement strand
GCCTTTGCTGTGATTGGTTTGTGTTGTTGTGATTGGACAACACAAGAGCATCAGAGCAGAGCGAAGAACAACAAAGATTAAAGGAGAGAGTTTATAAGGTATGAACACTATCCATTTCTCTTAGTTCGTTCAATAGTTAGATCTAGGGAAAGAGTAGTATTCTGTCATGGTTTGTTCCAGATCCGGGTGGATCTGGGGAGATTGGTCTGTGTCCACACTCACGAATTTATCCATAAACAAAAGGATCTGTGGATCGGGTTTTAGCAGAGGATTCTAGCAGGGGATCTAAAGAGCCACTTCAGCTCAGAAAGGGATTTTGATCGATCTTGTGAGCGGGCAAGGAGTTTGTCTGAGGTTCTCGAGCGCTTGCATCAAGTGGTATCAGAGCGGGATTCTATTTTTATATTGAAGACAAAAGAGGCAAGAGGAAGAGAGAGCGCTGGAGGACTCTGTAAGGACTTGTTTGTAGGTAGGCAACAGTAAAGAGACAGTCAGCAGGACTGTAAGATGAAGCTGGTAGAACTCTTAGTGCAGAGTGACATCAACAGATTTTCCAGGAAGGCAAACAGAGGCAGCAAGATGGCTACTGAAGGCCATAGGTATGCTGGGAGGAGAGAGATATGGAGCCAAGAGGACATGGATGAAGAGCTCGCATATATAAGGAGAGAAATAGCGAGGCTCAAATTGAAGTTGCAGTAGGATAAGAAGAGGGTTCAGGTATGCGAACCAAAGACTGGGAAAAGTCTCAATGATTTGAAAAATGAATTGGGATCAACCGATGATCTCAAGCACTACCAGGATGGCAGTAGAAGGTTTCCAGATTTCCAAGTGGGTAAGGGAACAGAGTTGAGATCACTGCAAGGTCTCATGGACTGTCAGGAGGACAGCCAGGGAATTTCACATTGCCAGTTGGGCAATGAAAGGAGATTGCTGCGGGATCTTGAAGACTGCCAAGAGGGCAGCGGAAGCATCTCAGACTGCCAGGTGAGTAGAGATGAGAATTTGAAACCATCTGAAGGTCGCATGGACTCGGAGGTGAGTTCAGTTTAGCAAGGAGTGCTGATGAAGATGGGATTGGTTGATCTCATAGTCTACCAGGAAGGCAGCATAGACATCCCATATTTCCAGGTGGGCAGGGGTGAGCAGGTGAATTTGGATCATCCCGAGAAGCTGACAGAGCAGATGAGACTGTCTGAGGGTCTCGTAAATTCAGATATGAATTTATATCAGAAGGTGCAACTGAGAGAAGAGGAGGAAGATCAGGATGATATTCTGATGATTGGGGGAATTGGAGTATTCCTACCATGTGCCCAGGAGGAGGCAAAAATTTGTGTTGCAGATGGTGCAACAACAAAACAGTCACAGATGATGATGATTGTTAGGGAAGAAGAAGAATTGGAGCAGGTGTTTGAGACTGCCCAAGAACAAGCAGAAGCGGATGAAGAAGAGAATGAGCATTCGGAGGAATGTCTCAACATATTCAGCCAAGAAGCTAAAGAAGCTGTAGCACTGAAGCTAACAGTAGAAGAAGGAAAGGAGAATGAGAATTTTGAGGAATGGCTCAATGACTTCAGCCAAGAAGCTGAGGAAGCTGTAGTGTTGAAGCTGACAGCCGAAGGAGTAGACGAAGAGGATGATGATCATTCTGAGGAATGGCTCAATATTTTCAGCCAGGAAGATGAAAAGACTGCAACAGGGGAGGTTGCAGAAGCAGAGGAAGAAGGGCCAGACAACATTTGCTTTGCTGATCTGTATGAACAGATTGAAGCCCTGGAGAGAAGGGTGAAAGTGCAAGGTGTGGACATCCAACAGGTGAAGCTATAAACTGATGAAGGAGGCATGGGAGATCATGGTGATCTTCTCATGTGCCAAAAATTTTTACAGCTGAGGAGACTACAAGAACAAGGCCAGCCACTGGAGCAGCTAGATGCAGTGATCGAAGAGATCATGGAGCTGATGATTCGATCAGCAGAGACTTCCAGCAAGGAGAGGCTGAGTAGAAGAGAAGCAACAACAGCGGCACAGGAGAAGCAGAAACAACAGCAGAATGGAGCATATGGGAAGCTCCAGATGTTTGTTTGGGATCTAGGAGGATTTCCAATCGCTTAGAGGGGAAGCACATGAGTAGGAGCTCATGATTTTTTAGTTGAGGAGTATGATGCAAGAGCATCTCTCCACGTTAGCTAGCCAGCCAACCAGCCATGCCAATGAATTTAAATCGCGTGCTGAAGAGAGGCACAACCTCATTTAAAATCTAAATTCAATGTAATTAAATGTTTAGGCTGGTGAGCCATAGAAGCCGTGCCTTTGTGCATGCATTAGGTAGATTGGATTTAATGCTATATCATCTGAGATCTAGATCTAGATGTTGGACTAGACAACCATTTATTGTAATTGAATAGAGTAGGTAGACCTGGAGGGAAGCGCTCGATGAGCCCCTCAGGTAAAAGAGATTTTCAGATCTCAGTTTGGTAGGGAGATGAGAAGTTAGAAGTTAGATGAGGAGTTAGATGAGTAGAGGTTGAGTTGGGAAGAGCCAGAGAGAGCTCGAGAACACCTTGTAATTACATGCATTTTATTTAATATAAACATGAGCAGTTTTTCCTGCATGTCATTCTGTGTTATGTGGATGTCTGTATGTGTTCTTTTATATGCTGTGAATGTATGTATGTTAGGCATTTGCAGGGAGTCTGTTTGATTTCAGGGTTGAAGGTCTTTGAGGCTTCATGCCAGGAGGGTGTGACAGAACACTGTGGGTTCTGAGGGCCGTGCACAGAGGATGCATTTCTGAACTCTGCGGAGTCAGACAGAGACATACTGCGACACAGAAACTGGAGTGAACAACTTAGGAGAAAGACCTCAAGGTTGTTGAATACCTTGGAGGCAATACTGTGTATGAGAGACATAGTTGCAGACAAAATTCTGCTAGGAATTCTGTAGAGCTCTGCCAAGTGGGCATTGAGCGTATGCGTTGCGGTGCATTGGAAGAAGAACTCTGCTGAGAGTTGAAGAAGGAAGTAGAATCAATGAAGATTCTGAGAGATCTTCCAGGTGGGCATTGAGCGGGTGCATAGGTGCACAGGAAGACAGAACTGCTGGAAGTTCTGGAGGAAGACACTCTACCAGGAGGGCATAGAGATATTGTGCAGATGGCACAGGAGAAGAGAACTCTTTTTAGTTTTGTAGTTTGAAGGAAGTATCCACAGAGGGATCTTCACTGGGTTACTGAATGCCTAGAAGGATCAACAATAAGTTGCTTGAGGCAGAAGGATAGCCAGGAGGGCATCCATATTCTCCATCTGTGGGAGAAGAAAGATAAAATCCCTTAGGGGTCTGAGAGGTTGAGAATCTCAGGAGGGACAATGCTTTTGCGCACGAGGTCGTAACTGCAAGGAGTGCAGAGACTGAAGAACTCTTTGGAGGAGTTAAGAGTACCCAAAGCTTAGGAGGGTCAATGATTATATACGCGCAACAAAGCTCAAGGTGAAGGAGTTCGTAGAGAGAAGAGAAACAAAGGTTGGATTCCTTTGAGAACTTGGAATTTCTTCCAAGTCTGGGAGAAAAGTGCGTAGGAAGCTCAGGAGAGCTCAGCAACCGTCAGATCGACAGAGGAGAGAGATCTAGACCGTTTATTTCTACATCCAAGAGGAGCTCAGAAGAAGGATGGATTTGAACCGTCAGATCTGGAGCAGAAATCTCGTCAGCCGTTGGATCGGGAGGAAATGATCAGAGTTTAGTAGCCAGAGGAGTGCATCGAGGGAGAACAGATCTGAGTCATTAGATCTGGTGCAGGATTTCCGACAGCTATCAGATGTGAAAAAGTTGCGAGGGAGTAAGTCCTCGTGGATAGGAGGAGAAATCCCGATAAAGGGTGGAGCCATCGAGATATCGGCACTCGGGAAATCAGGATTCTCGAGGTCGTGAGAATTGGGCAACATAAGTCTTGAAATCCCGAAGGAATCGGGACCATCCATCTGGAAGGACGCGTGGCAGTGATTGACATCATCAGGAAAAGTCCTGACAAGGAAGCATCCATCGGTGTTTAGTTCATCAGGATATCAGTGATCCCGATGACAAGTTGTTTGTGCACTTTAGAATCGCGAAACGCAATACCCCAATGAGTGGGAGCCAGTTGTCATCACAACAGAGGAGGAGGACAGTGCCATCGTGAGGGGCCAGGTGTCAGCAGATTAGAGAGTCGGGATTCGAGGAATCAAGAATCCCATGAGCAAATGCTCTTTGACATTTGAAACCCCGTAGCCCCGATGGGAGACAGGACTATGGTCACGGGGATAATGGTCATATTGGCCAGGAGCTAGCTATGAGAGCTAACGCGTGGAGGGTGCGTTGGGATTCGAGGAATCGCGAATCCTGAGGACCATTGCATTTTGATATCGGAAAACTCGAAACCCCAATAGGAGCCTATGACTGCGGTCATATGAAGGTAGGTCACGTGGACCAACAACACAGATAGGAGGGGCTGAGGAAAAGGGGCGCATCGACAATCTGTCCCATCGGTGATCGGGGAATCAAGAGGACAGTGACTCTCGACAGCAGGAAGCTCGAAAGCCCGAACCCCGATATTGAGTCGGGGAAAAGTCACGGTAAAGTGCAGGAGGCCGTGAAGGGAATTAAAGGACCTGTGGATCGGGTTTTAGCAGAGGATTCCAGCAGGGGATCTAAAGAGCCGCTTCGGCTCAGAAGGGGATTGTGATCGATCCTGAGAGCGGGGGAGCGCGAGGTGGTGGTCGCTCGCGTCTCTACTGTGTTAGGTGCCACGCGTCCCTCTAGATCTGATGGCTCTTAAATCTCCTAACAATATTGTGGGCCCAGGTCCGAGACTCTTTCGACACCTCACACATCGGAATATAACGGAGCTGCTTTTTTGCACCTTGGAGTTGTGATGGGCGAAAAGCCGATATGGTTTCATTTACCACCAGGTGTCCCCTTTGGATGGACGATTGAAAATGTTTTGTGATACCGCGGGCCCCACTTTCGGTGCTTTCGACACTATCGGGGTTCGATGTTTCAGGATGTAGAACAACATAAAATCCTTACCCCTTGAACTCCCGAATGTCGAATCGCCGACGCGACTAGATTTCGCGCCACGTGTCTTTGGATGAATGGCTGCCATCTTTCCTTTATGCAATATAGGCACTATCCATCACGCCTAACCTCAGCACAACTTCGCTATCTACGATTTCCCACCAACTGTTGATCTGCTCATATGGGTGGATCCGAACCGTTGACACCATAATCCTACCCGCTCGCTTGATTTTAAGTCTAAAAAGGACTTCTTCCCTGCGCTGCGCTTGGGAGCTCCTCGTGCAACCCGCAAACCTGGGTATCCTGATGCCGAAGATAAGAAATGTTTCTAACACTCACAGATGAATGAGTGTTTTTCAGGGTCCTCTGATGCCTCTCCTTGAAATTATGGTAATCTGATCATGGGATCATGTCCTGCCATTTTGAATTGGTTGAACTACTACCTCCATGTGGTGTAGGCAATTGGATATTACTTCCTGAACTGGCTCCCCCAATTTATTCTCCTTTATTGTATCCCTGTATTGTTGCTTTTCTTCCACTAAAATTCGGTTGTCTAAACGTTGGTGTTCTTTCCAGTGTATTATTCGCACATGGGGTTGTAGGTTCCACACTAACGATGATATGGATAGGAGTTCGTTCTTCTATCCTTGACCTTGGAACTCCTATTTTCCTTTCATATGTTGTGCGTAGGATTTTCTCAATCTGATCCACAACCCGACGAGCCTCTACCCCTTCTTCATCGCTTGCCAAGCCCTCTTTGTCAGCTATGGATTTATTCTTGTTATTCATTTTATATTGGTAGGGTACTCCACTGCACATCTTTCCAACTTTTACCATTTTATTTATTTATTTGGTATTCTTCCATAATTATTGGGTCCATGGCCTCCTTCTTCTTTCCCTTATCCATCTTCTCTTCCATATCTCAACCTATTGTTAGTGCTTCCCCACTTCCCCCATGCACATAGGGAAGTTTAGCTATTTGAATCCATGGTAATCTTACCGTTGTCATACAATAAAATCTTGATTGAATTATACATTGATCTGATGTACCTACCTCTGGGTCCGTTTAGAAAATATTTCTCTATTGCGGTGTATGAATTTGTGATATCTATTGCAAATTCAGTTATATCCCCTGCAACAATACCGTCTAAACAAAAATCTACTGTGTACATAAATTTATTATTAACTTGTTGTAACTGCATGATCTCCACATGATTCCACTCCAACTGTCTGATTTGATTTGTAGGGTGGATGTCCTTTAACCTCAATAACCACTCCTGCAACAAATACGGGAAATCACAAAAAAATACCTCATGCAATTCACTAAACACGTATTTGTCGAGATATTTGCACGGTGTTAGCTTATAGTTTCTATTTTCTTTCTACGCAAACTCAAGTTCCTTTGTTTCCAACCATCTTTCAATCTCTGTATTCATTGGATTCCATGGCCTGAACATTCTCTTCTATACTTTCATCCTCCATGCGTTTCTTCCATGGATCTTGTCCACTCAATCCCATGTCGTTCCACCCGGCAACAAAACCATTGTTGGGTGTTTCTTTTACTTCTTCTTAGGCTGACCCAGGTTCATATCTCAACAAGTTTCCAATAAAACCCTAAAAAATTATCGACCCTCCTAATAAACTAGAAGGCAACAATGTGCATAGGGTGCACAAAACAGTCTCACCCGAGATAGATTTTATGGGTGACTAAAATACACAAGTGTTTGCAGTCTAGGAATGAGTGGGGATATGTGATTGTGTTATTCTTTCTTTATGCATTATCCTTTTTAACTATTCAAGTACTTGTATGATTCATTCATCTTGAAACCTATGCATGCATGCTGATATTTCTAGTTTAAACATTCATTCATAAGATAATGTTCAATAGAAAGTAAACATTCATTAACAATCATAGATAACACAAAGTTTACCATGGTTCACCTCCTCCTGGGGCTACGTCCACAAAGATCTAACTTCTTTGCTCTTTTATTTAATTTGCTGCAAAATATTGCGTTGCGCACATTACATATTTAGTAATACAATCAAGTTTGAGGGTAAGAACCCTCTATGAGGATGATTAGATCACACTAGGCTCCTCAACCCGTGACCTAACCCTCAAATACTACCTTACTCGACTCTTCTACAAGACTTATTATCCTCAATAACTTACAAAAACACAATAATCAACTCTCTCTGTTCTTACCTGACATTGCCCCCTCCTAGACCGCATAGGTCCTTATTTATACTACTTTTTGGCTTATAGCCATTACAATCCTTATCAAAAAAACTAACCCCATCATGATTAGGCTTGTCTGCTTGCACACCATGTTGCTTTTCCTCTTGCATGCTGCTTTTCCTTATTTTCCTGCATGCTGCTTTTTTACCACTTCTTGCACATGCTCCAAAATTAGGTCTTCCTTTCCAAAAATAGGTCTTTCCCCAAAACAAATCCTTCTCCAAAAATAGGTCTGCATCCAAAATAGACTTCATTCTCAAAAATAGGCCTGCGCCCAACAAGTAGTGTGAATATATTTTCTCATTCTTCCATATTGAATCTCTCATCCTTTCTTGATAATATTTGTTTGTTTTTCTTTAGCTAGATCTCATGTGCAGGTTTCGATGGAACATTGACACAATCCTCCTTCTAAACAATACAATATGTTTTGCTAGCTCACTTGGTTAAAAGTTGCCTTATTAAGTAAGAGGTCTTGAGTTCAAGTCTCTTTTTTGAAAAAGTTCATGCATTCATTGTAAAGTGTATTTCAGTTCAAGTATAAAAGTAAATAACTATAAGTAGCTTTAATATTTTATTTTAAATTTATTTATTTTGCACACAACTTTCTTTTATAAAGTAACTTCATTGTAAAAATAATACCCGCTTCTTTTTGTAAAAGTGGGTCACTTCATAAAACAATTTATTTGTAAAAGTGAGGTTATTTGGATGAGTATCACCACTTGGACCAACTTATACTTTCCATGTGGCTCTTTGGTTACCATATATATATATATATATATATATATATATATATATATATATATTTAAAAGGGCACAACTTTCATATCCGAAGTCCATTTTCAGTGCCGTTTCTTTTTAAATCGCCTAATTTTTTGATATTTTTCCATCCAGATCATCAGTTTTGGTTTTTAAATCCATATTATTTGCATATTCAATATGGCCTCTTCTAGTGTTTTTTTCTTACGAGCATCAACTACTTCCAATGAAAATCACATATGGAGGATTTATTAAGAGGTAAAGGCATGTACCAGATTACCTTGGTAAAGGAAAAATAACCCACTAATGATGAAAAGAAAGTCAAATGGGATAATAGGAATGGCGAAGCATGTGGACTAATCAAAATGTCCATCTCTCCCGATTTAAGGTTCCACCTTCAAGAAATTGATGACCTCGATGAATCTTGGGAAAATATTGAAGCTCTGTTTGGTAAACACAATATTATTTGAACACATTAGTTAGAAAATCAGATACTGACTTTAATTCCAAATGATTTTTATTGCATTGAAGACTATCTATCTAAGTTCAAAACACTTAGAATTTTATGTGAAGAGTGTAACATAAAGCTGGAGGAAGAAAATGGTATCTATATTATTCTTTCTAAGATAGGTAGTGAATATTCTATGTTTGTATCTACCTTTTATGCCATGAGAGAGGCTCTAGGGAAATCTTATAAAAAAACTCACTCTCAAGTCCTTTTGTGATGCTTTGATTAGAGAGAAAGATAAGCTTGTACAACTAGGAGTGATGAGCACTGTAGGTGCCTCCAAAAAATACTTAGTCGTCCAGTAGAAATATAAACCCAAGAATCCCAAGAAGAAACATCCTCGCCACAACAACAAGAAAAACAAGCTTCCCAAACCCACTCAGACAACTTCAGCTCTTAATGGCGACAAAGGAGAAAAATATAAAAATAATAAGACTGACAAATATTGCAAATATTGTGGGAAAGATGGTCATGATGAGTCCAAATGTTTCAAGAATATGGAAGCTTTAGAAGCAACGATGAAGAAGCACAACATCGATATTCATTCTAATTCTTCTTCTTCTTCTCATGGACGTGCACTTTCTGCTTCTGGTTTCTCCTTCAATACAACTTGTACTTCTTGTTTTGATGAGTGGCTTAATGATTCTGGAGAATCTGATCATATGGATAAGGAGAAAGACATATTTTCTACTCTAAATGAATGTAACACCAAGAAAGTGTTTGTTGGTGATGATATATCTCTTAGTGTTGTAGGATATGGAACAATTCAAGTAGATAATGGTAATTTCAATGATGTATTATGTGTTCCAAGTCTTTCCTATAACCTTCTATCAATATATCAAGTCACTCATTCAGGTGAAGATAAAACCGTAGAGTTTTCACCTCACCAATTTGTAATCAAGGATCTAAATGATCCTCAACATGTTCTTGCAATTGGAAATTTTGATGATATTACCAGGTTATACAAGTTTGAAAACTTTGGGTCATCATATTTTCCATCAGTTTTTGTTGCTCATAGCGATGACTAGAGAAAACTTTGGCATGACCGGTTTGGTCATCTAAACTATCGCTCATTGCAACAACTATGTAATCAACATATGGTGACTGGTGTTCCTCTTGTTTCATGCAGAGTTGGTGTTTGTGTCGGTTGTTTTCTCGAAAAACATCATCGAGACAATTTTGAGAGATGTGCCTCTTCGCACACCTCGGGCCCTTTGCAACTTGTTCACAGTGACTTGTGTGGTTCACTTTCTTCTCCTTATTTTTCTAGGTGTAAGTATTTCTTAACTTTCATTGATGAATTTTCTAGACGTGCTTGGATTTACTTCTTAAAACTTAAGAGCATAGTTTTTGAAAAGTTTTTGGCTTTTAAGGCCCTTGTGGAAAAGCAATCTGGACATCAAATTCAAAGGTTAAGAATAGATAATGGAGGCAAATATGTGAAAAATAATTTTACAAGTTATTGCACTACATAGGGCATCCAAATAAAACACATTGTTCCATATACACCACAAAAAAATGGTGTTGCTGAGAGAAAGAACCACACATTAAAAGAAATGGCTAATTGTATAATCCAATCTAAGGGATTAAGTCTAAAGTATTGGGCGAAAGCCATCAACTAAAAAAATTACATAGTAAATTGCACTCCCACAAAGTCTCTTAAAAATATAATACCGGAAGAAGCTTGGACTAAAATTAAACCATATGTAAGTCACTTCCATGTATTTGGCAGTATAACATGGGCTCACATTCCTGATGACAAAAGGAAAGAATTGCAACCTAAAAGTGAGAAGTGTATATTTGTTGGTTATTATGAAGATGTCAAATGTTACAGACTTCTTCAACCACATTGTAATGAAATTATTATTAGAAGAGATGTTAAATTTGATGAAAATATCTTGGCCTGTGATCCTAATTCGATGATTATGCCTTCTTCGGCCTGCGAGCCATATTTGAAATTTGTGCCTTCTTCTGTTCCTATTCTGGTTTCTTCTTCAGATGATGACATTGAGGATGAAAATCCACCTTCACCTGCTCACCTTCCTCTATATGAGTCCATTGAACCTGAACCAACACCAACACCACCGCTTCCTAGATGGGTCCGTTCAACACGGGAAGAAACTGGTGATCTTGTCGGTGATCCTCCAGATCAGGGTCAGAAACGTTCTCAGTTCCAGTGAGCCTCTTCTCTTTTGGCTCAAGTTTCAAAGACTCATGATCCAGAGAAATTTGCATAAACTTTAGGTCATCCAAATTGGAATACAACAATGAATGAAGAGTAACACTCTTTAATGGCAAATGATACTTGGGATCTTGTACCTCTTCCAAAAGGAAGAAAAATTGTCAAATGTAAATAGGTATATAGAACTAAGTATTCATCATATGGAAGTGTTGAAAGGCAAATGACTCGTTTAGTTACCGAAGGATTTTCCCAAGTTAAAGGAATTGACTATAATGAAACCTTTTCCCTAGTAGCCAAAATGAATTCCATCTGCCTTGTTCTTTTCCTTGCTGCCTCACATAAATGGGAGGTCCATCACATGGATGTTAAATCTGCCTTCTTGCATGGGGATTTGCAAGAAGAAATCTACATGGAACAACCTCCTGGCTATGTCCAAAATGACTCTAGCCTTGTTTTTAACTTTAAGAAATCTCTTTATGGTCTTAAGAAAGATCCCTGAGCTTGGTATGCCAAAATGGACAACTTTTTTATTGACACCGAATTTTCTAGATGCCATTCTAATCCTAATGTCTATACCAAGAAAGTAGGAATCCATCTCATAATCCTTGTCCTTTATGTTGATGACCTTATCCTTATTGGTAGTGACTCAAAACTTTTAAACCATGT
>SNQJ01S0231097.1:1741-12251 GCA_010110895.2 Picea sitchensis | reverse complement strand
CATCAACCTGTAATCAACCTGTACCATAAACAAGTGCATCAACCATGCACCAAATTGTACCAAAAAATATGTAATCAACTTGTACCATAAACAAGTGCATCAACCATGAACCAACCTATACCTCAACATGCAAACCTTCATTAACTTTAACAACAAGAGACTAGCCTTTTCATCAAACTTTATTTTACTCTCACATGACTAGTTTTGGATTAGTCAACAAACCTAACTTGAAATAATCATAACTATGTACCTATAATGAATATAGATATGAAAATATTACATAATGTTCTTCAGTGTGTTTTATGAAATTCCTCCATGTGTCACTACTTGGAACCTCTCAAAAAATGAGTTATAGCAAAATGGCATACCTTGTTGAATTCTAGAATATTCTAGAGAGTGAACTTCTAGAGCCTTCCCCGCATAGAATATTTGTTGTATGGATCTGAAAATTTTACACAGAATAATATCGACTGCACTCTAACCAACACATTTGGTCTTATTGAATTTGGATTTTTTATGAAGAATTTATGACGTTTTTACCCAAAACACCTTTTTTAGACTAGTTTCAAGACTAGCCACAAACCCTATTTTCCACGGAGTTTAAATCCTAAAATACAACGACCCACAAGATTAAATTTGTACCATAGATACTTGGATAGGTTTTCTCAATGGCCTCTCAATTTCATGGTCTGAATCATTCTAGAAAAAAATTTATTGTGAAAATGATGAGATGACGTGTAAATAACATACCTTAGAAAGCATCATCAAAAGAATTTATCCTCCCTTGAATTTCGGCCTTCTTTACATCACCTTCCCTCTAAAATTAGGCTTAGATATCCTTTGGTTACCTTAGTCACCTGTAGATATTCAATATTATCAAGTGTGATTAAAATGAGAGAGCCTGGCCTCTTATTTATACTCTCCAAGTAGCTTCCTTAGAAGCATCTTCTAGGCCACTTTGTCCACATAGCCACTTTGTCCACATAATCACCTATGTCCAACTTTTCCTCATTTTAGAGTTAGCCTTCTTATAACCACTTTACATAATTAGAAATTTCTCCATTTACTTTATTATTTAAATAATCCTCCTTGACTTTGACACTTCACTTTATTATTTAAATAATTCTCTTTGATTTTGTCACTTCACTTTATTATTTAAATAATCCTCTTTGACTTTGTCACTTCAAATTTTTATTTAAATAATTTCTACTTTGCAAGAACTTTGACTTCTTTGACCTTTTGGGGTTTCAAACCAATCATATGAGGGTCATTCAACTTTGTAAGACCATAACTCTCAAACCGTGAGGAGTTATGTGACGTTCCACATACCACCGGAAATGTCATGACATGTAATATCCATATATAATATTCTTACCTACAAATATATCAAAAATCGTACCATTATACATCAAACAAACTTGGGTCCATTACCCAAACCTTTGTGCTACAAAAATATGCTACTAGACTTTCTTCAAGGGTTGGCATCAATGACAAACAAACCAATTAATCAACAATATCCCCCTTTGGCATTGATGGCAACACTCTGATGAAATATTGAAATCATATCACTCATGCTCCCCATGGAACCATGCCTGCATCTATGTGACCAATGCTCACCCTGGAACCATGCCTCTATTATCTACATCTAATAAATCTCTCCCCCTTTGTCATCAATGAAAAATGTATATTTCCATTCGGGGCTTCTCCCCCTAACTGACTCGTCTGATCTCCCAACATGAACTGTCATATTTATGGTGTTCCTCAAGTACATCTAAGACATATAAGATAAGCATTCAAAAGCATTCATTTTGGAGTAGAAATAACTCCGATTCTCTGGCGAAGATACTCAAAGGCTTCCCGTGGAAGCAATTTTGTAAATATGTCTCGAACTTGTTCTTGTGTTCCCACATATTCAACTCTGATGTTGTTTTCTAGAACCTGTTCCCGTAGAAGGTGATGCTTGATTGGAATGTGATTCGTGTTGGAGTGCATCACCGGGTTCTTTGAGATATTTATGGCACTTGTATTATCACAATATATTGGAATGGGCTCATCATACTCAACCTGTATATCTTTCAAAGTTTGTTTCATCTATAGAACCTGTGTACAACATGATGTTGTTGCAATATACTCTGCCCGATTGTAGATAAAGATATTGATGATTGTTTCTTGCTTAGTCATGATATTAAACAGTCACTCAAGTAGAACGTTTCTCCAGTGGTGCTTCGTCAGTCATCAATGCAAATTTCCCAATCTGCATCTGTGTAGGCAATAAGTGATAGATCCTTTCCTTTTGGATACCATAATCCAAACTATTATGTTCCTTTGAAATGTCTGAAAATCCTCTTCACTTCTAATACATGTGATTCCTTTGGTGCTACTTGAAATCATTCCACTTGTCCAATTGCCTACATTACATATAGTCTAGATGCTATCACATATAGTAGGCTACCAACCATTGACATGTATTTCCTTTGATATGTAGACTTTGAATCATCATCTTTTCTCAACTTGCAACTGGTTTGCATGGGAGTGGTAACTGGTTTGCAATCTTCCATTCTGAACCTCTTTAGCATTTCTATGATATACTTGGTTGGAGAAATAAAAATTCCTTGGTTGCTTTGACATATTTGAAGACCCAGAAAGAAGGATAGTTCTCCAAGTAATTACATTTCAAATTCATTATGCATGTCCTTTGCAAATTTCTAGCTTAACCTGTCATCAATACTTCCAAAAATAATATCATCAAAATAAACTTCAATTAATAAAATACTATCTTGAGCTACCTTGGTGTAGAGATTGTTGTCTGCACTTCCTTTTATGAACCCTGCATGTTGTAGATATTTATCCAGTCTAGAGTACCATGATATAGGATCCTATTTTAGACCATAGAAGGACTTCTTTAATTTTCACACATAATCTACGTTCTCTTACAACTAAAATCCTTCTGGTTGTTCAATGTAGACTTCTTCTTCAAGTTCCTCATTCAGAAAAGTTGATTTTATGTCCATCTGATACACTTCAATATTTTTCGAGCATGCATAAGCTAAAAGCAATCACATTGCTTCCATTCTGGCAACTGGGACAAATGTCTCTTCAAAGTTGATTCCTTCAACCTGTGCATATCCATTACATACCTATCTAGCTTTGTTCCTTGTAACATGTACATCTTCATTCAATTTATTCTTGTAAACCCACTTTGTGTCAATCACATTCTTATGCTTTGGTGTTGGAACCAATTCCCAAGTGTTATTTTTCTTTATTTGATCCAATTCTTCATCCATGGCCTTATTCTAAATTCATCCTTGTTGGCCTCTTCAAAACAGGTTGGTTCAATCGTAGATGAGAGTGCTAGGTGTGTTTGTTCTGGTGAACAGATTCTTGTTCTAGTCCCAAATCCTGCATCTTTGTTTTCGATAATTTGATCTGAAGCATGATTCTTTTGTACTTGCCTGTTAGGTGTCTTTGGAGGCACTTGCTGAACTTTCTCTTTTGCTTCTGTCGGATCCTCTTCATATTCCCCTTCTACTTCTTTTTCATCGTATTCTTATTCTTCGTAAAGTTGTTCCATTGATTCATTTTCTTCTTCCTTTAATTCTTGTCTACATGTTTCATCAATTGTTATGTTGTTTCTTTCCACAACGTTGTTCAATATCAGGTTGTAACACTTGTATGCTTTCCTTGTAATTGAGTAACAAACAAGTACTCCTTTGTCCACACGAGAGTCAAACTTTCCCATTCTGCCATCTTCTCTTTCGATGTAGCATTTGATTCCAAAAACTTTGAAGTGCTTCACATTTGTTGGTTTTCCTTTCCATAGCTCGTAGGGAGTTTTTTCAGTGTTGTTTCTAAGCAATACTCTGTTTTGAATGTGAATCGTTGTATGCACTTCATGTGTACAAAATATATTTTTCAATTTGGAATCCATTAGAATTGTTTGAGCCATTTCTTGTACTATCCTGTTCTTTCAACAAATCCATTATGTTGAGGTGTCCTAGCAACAGAGAATTGTCTTTTTATTCCATTTATGTTGCAGTAGTCCATAAATTTCGTTGAAGTGAGCTCTCCTCCATTATAAGATATCAAGCATTTGATTTTTGAATCCATTTCATTTTCAACCATTTCCTTGTAGACCTTGAAGTTTTCAAAAGTTTCTGACTTATTCTTGAGAAAGAAAACTGCAGTCATTCTTGTATAATCATCAACTAATAACATAAATTATTTCTCACCTTTTAAACCCTTTGTTGTAATTGGTCCAACTAGATCAGTATCCACAATTTCTAGTGGTATTGTCACTGAATATTATTTTGGTTTAAACATGGTCTTTGTTTGCTTTCCTTGTTGAGAATGCTTGCATAAAGTATTGGTTGGTCGTGATCTGGGGCATTTTTCTAATTGTTTCCCTTTTGCTAACTTTGACGAGGTTATCAAAATATATGTCACCCATTCTTCTATGCCATATCCAACTTTCATGTTCCTTTCCTATGAAATACTTTTCATTTCCAATTTCACTTAATACATATGTGTTGCTTGAAGTTCTCGCAGTTGTTGCAATCAATTTTCCTGAACCTTATTTTCTTATCTCACACTTTTGTGAATCGAAAGTAACTTTATGACCTTCGTCACACATTTGACTCACACTTAGAAGATTATGTTTCATATCTTCTATTAGTAGAACATTTTCTTCCTTGGTATTCTTGTTCCCAATTATGACTGTGCCTTTTCCAATGATTTTAGTTGAATCATCATTTCCGAAGGAGACTGATCCATCTCTTTCCTTTCTTAATGTCATGTGTTTTGAACAGCCACAGTCAACATACCGACCATGCTTCTTCTGCTTATCTTGTAGAACAAGTGTGCATTCTGCGTTGCTATATTGATTCTTCTTTCTTATCCATGTCCTTTTCTGAGGTTACCATCTGTGACTGTTGTTGTTCTTTTGTGATTCTCTAGGAGGGACTGTCATTCTGCAATCTTTGGCCATGTGTCCAAAGTTGTTACATTTGTAGCATTCCACTTCAGTGCTCAAAGATTCAAACCTGTTGTAAATTCTTCTCTGTGTTTCACTAGGCCGTCTTGGATAACCCTTTTGTGTATGAATTTCAAACTTGTTTATGTTTATGTTGTTAGCTCTGCAATTCACAACTTTATGTCCAAAATTATTGCATGCATAACATAAACCAAAAAAGATAGTTTGATACCTAGGAGTTGAAGATCTTCTGAAAGGAGGTACTGTTATGAATCCTTCTTCTTCATGAGGCCTATCTGTTTCTTTCGGTCGTTGATTCTGAAATATGAATCTTCTCGATGGAGGAGTGTCCCTATAATTTTCTTTGTATACCTTCATATCCCCTTTGATTGTTTCAAAATAGATTTTTGTACNTTGATCCCTTTCATGTCTGATTGTATTCAACTCTGGACTTGTCATGATGAGGTTTTTGACTACTGATAATGTCATTCAAAACTTTTGATCTGTTTTGCATATTTTTCTTTTGAAGATCCTTTCTTAATGTGGCAATTTCCACTTCCAAATTTCCAATGATCCTGTCTCTTCCTTCTAGTTGTTCTTTGAGTGCTTCTTCAATTCTTTTATTTTCTTCAATTTGAACCTTCCAATTTGTGATCATTTGTTCTAGTTCCTGAGTGTCTTATTTCTATTTAGTTTTTCTTGTAGTTTCTTGTTTTTCTTATTTTCTCTTTTGATAACTTCTATGGCACACAAGAATTCTTCTCGGTAGTCAACTTCTGTATCTTCATTTTCTTCTTCAGCCTCTTCATATTCTTCTTCAGAGTCTTCTTTATTATATTCTTCTACTGCCATGAATATAACTCTTTATGTCTCACTGTCATTGACTTCATCTTCATCTGATGATGAGATGTCTTCTTTGGTGCATAAGATTTTCTTGAAAATTTTCTTTGTGGTTATTTTTCCTTTATATGTTTGTTTTCTATTTAAGTAACCTTCATCATTTTTCTTTTTCTTATGAGGACATTTGTTAGAAAAATGACCAATACCATCACAATTAAAACAAATCAAAGGAATCTTAACTCTATACCTGTTGTTGGTTCCCTTGTTCAATCTTTTGACAAAGTTGGACATTTCTTCATCATCTTCCGAGACGTCACTAATGTTGCTATGTTATTTTTCTTTTTTCTTTCCATTTTTCTTTGACCTTTTGGATGATTTGAAGGATGCTTCTTTTATATCTGGATTTTCTTTTGCAGTTCTCATTCCATATGATGTGAATATTCTATGTACTTCGTCCATGCTTATTGAGTTTAGATCTGCTCTTTCTTCTAATGCTGATATGTTAGGGTCAAATCTCATAGAAAGAGATCTTAGTATCTTTTGAACAATTACAGATTCTTTGATTTCTTCTCCCAATCCCAAGATTTCATTTACTGTTTCATCGAATCGTAAAAATTAAGATGAAATGTTCTCATCTTCCTTCATATTTAGTTGTTTGAAATGACCTCTGTAAGTTTGAAGCTTTGCTGCTTTGAATTTTGAATCTCCATAAATATTTCGAAGTTTCTCCCAAATCTCTTTAGTGGATTTACAATGTGCAGCTTTGGTGAATATCAATTCTCCAAGACCATTCAGAAGTGCATTTGTGGCTTTGGAATTATTTTGACCGAGTTTCATAGCTTTGTCATTTGTCGGCAGAACTGTTGGTGTTGTGTATCCATATACAATTGATTTCCAAATTTCAAATCCGTATGCATGTATATATGTCTTCTTCCTTATGCTCCAAAAGACATACTTTTATCCATCACACTGTGGTATTCCATTTTTATACATGTTGTTTCTCTCCATGATCTACCTTTCACTGGTTAAACTGATTTATGAAGGAACCTACTCTGATACCAATTGTTCGATTATTGAGAGGGGGGGTGAATCATCAATAGAGCAATCTAATCATTTTTAACCATATAATGCAATTGTTATATCAATGTAGCATTATCATCCAATATTTACAGAGTAAATAAACAATGAAAAAATGAACAATCATACACATACACAGTACACCAGTGTTTTTACGTGGAAACCCAAAGCTGGAGAAAACCATGAACTACTTTTTCTTATATGTCTTGAAGAATTACATTCATTGGAAGCACCAACTTCCTTTGTTTTCTAGCTGCAACTAGACGGAGGTTCCAACCCCCTAGTTTCTCAGTCTACAACCTGAGGGAAGCTCCAACTCCCCAATTCTCTGGATACAACCAGAAGGAGGATACATCCCCCTATGTTCTCCAGATACAACCATAAGGTGGCTACAACCACTTGTCCTTGCCTCGTCCAACCACCCTAACTTATAAGTAGAATGATGGAACCATTGTCACACTATCACTGTGAGATATACTGCTGTAAACTTGTACCAATAAACCTGCACCAAACAACCTGTACCAATAACCTGAACCATGTATCAACCATGCATCAACATGTACCTCAACCTATAATCAACCTGTACCATAAACAAGTGCATCAACCATGAACCAACCTGTACCAAACAATCTATAATCAAATTGTATCATAAACAAGTGAATCAACCATGAACCAACGTGTACCTCAACCTGCAAATCTTCCTTAACTTTAACAACAAGAGACTATCATTTTCATCAAACTTTACTTTAGTCTCACATGACTAGTTTTGGATTAGTCAACAACTCTAACTTGAAATAATCATAACTATGTACCTGTAATGAATAAAGATCTAAAAATAGTATACAATGTTCTTAAATGTGTTTTATTAAATTCCTCCAGGTTTCACTACTTGGAACCTCTCAGAAAAGGATTTATAGAAAAAATGGCATACCTTGTTGAATTATGGTTTATTCTAGAGAGAGAACTTGTAGAGCGTGCCCCACATGGAATATTTGTTTTATGGATCTGAAAATTTTAAACAGAATACTACAGACTGTACTATAACCAACACATTTGGTTATAGTGAGTTGGATCTGGTTGTATACTACAGATACAACCAGAAGGTGGCTACAACCACTTGTCCTTGCCTCGTCCAACCACCCTGACTTATAAGTAGAATGATGTAACCATTGTCACACTATCACTGTGAGATATACTGCTATAAACTTGTACCAATAAACCTGCACCAAACAACCTATACCAATAACCTGAACCATGTATCAACCATGCATCAACATGTACCTCAACCTGTAATCAACCTGTACCATAAACAAGTGCATCAACCATGAACCAACCTGTACCAAACAATCTATAATCAAATTGTATCATAAACAAGTGAATCAACCATGAACCAACGTGTACCTCAACCTACAAATCTTCCTTAACTTTAACAACAAGAGACGATCATTTTCATCAAACTTTACTTTAGTCTCACATGACTAGTTTTGGATTAGTCAACAACTCTAACTTGAAATAATCATAACTATGTACCTGTAATGAATAAAGAGATAAAAATAGTATACAATGTTCTTAAATGTGTTTTATTAAATTCCTCCAGGTTTCACTACTTGGAACCTCTCAGAAAAGGATTTATAGAAAAAATGGCATACCTTGTTGAATTATGGTTTATTCTAGAGAGCGAACTTGTAGAGCGTGCCCCACATGGAATATTTTTTTTATGGATCTGAAAATTTTAAACAGAATACTACAGACTGTACTATAACCAACACATTTGGTCTTACTGAATTTGTATCTTTTAGGAAGAAGTTATGATGTTTTTACCTGAAACACCTGTTTTAGACTAGTTTCAGGACTAGCCACAAACCCTATTTTCCACGGAGTGTAACTCCAAAAATACAACAACCTGCAAGATGAAATTCGTACCACAACTACTTGGATATGTTTTCTCAATGGCCTCCCAATTCACAGTCTGAATCACTCTAGAAAAAAAATTATTTCGAAAATGGTGAGATGACCTATAAATAACATACCTTAGAAAGAATCATCAAAAGAATTTATCCTCCCTTTAATTTCAGCCTTCTTTACTTCACCTTCCCTTTGAAATTCGGTTTAGATATCCTTTGGTTACCTCAGTCACCTATAGATATTCAATATGCTCAAGTGTGATTAAAATGAGAGAGTCTTGCCTCTTATTTATACTCTCCGAGTAGCTTCCTTAGAAGCATGTTCTAGGCCACTTTGTCCACATAGTCACCTATGTCCAACTTTTCCCAAATTTCCACTTTTCCATGTATCCAATAGCCACTTGACCACTTAACCCATTTTCCTCATTTTAGGGTTAACCTTCTTATAGCCACTTTCCATAATTAGAAAGTTCTCCATTTACTTTACTATTTAAATAATCCTCCTTGACTTTGTCACTTCACTTTATTATTTAAATAATCCTCTTTGATTTTGTCACTTCACTTTATTATTTAAATACTCCTCTTTGACTTTGTCACTTCACTTTATTATTTAACTAATCCAATTTGACTTTGTCACTTCACTTTATTATTTAAATAATCATCTTTGACTTTGTCACTTCACTTTATTATTTAAATAATTTCTTCTTTGCAAACACTTTGACTTTGACCTTTTGGGGTTTCAAGCCAATCATATGAGGTTCCTTCAACTTCGTAAGGCCATAACTCTCAAACTGTGAGGAGTTATGTGACGTTCGACATACCACCGGAAATGGCATGACTTGTACTATCCATATAGAATAGTCTTACTTGCAAATATATCAAAACTCATACCATTATACATAAAACAAACTTGGGTCCATTACCCAAACCTTTGTGCTACCAGAATTCACTACCGGACTTTCTTCAAGGGTTGACATCAATGAAAAACAACCCAATTAATCAACAGGTTCAATGTAAAACAAGTTTTTCCCTTTTTATTTTTTAAAAGGGTTCTTTCAAAAATATTTTTTCTTGAATCTTTATCAAATAAGGCATTATGTACGAAAAATTATCCTTATTTTGAAAACTCTTCATATTGAATAGCAGGTTTGACCGTCTATTGTATATTTTCTTGTGCTTGTTATTCATCATCATGGAAATGGATATTTTGTATATCAATGTCTAAATCCATGTCTTCGAGAAGGATCTCGCTTTCAAGTATGTGCTCTTCAATTTCTTGCTGAGAATTGGTCCTCTTTCTTTTTACTTACAATTTATGACACTTTTCCAATTTTCCCTTAGGATGGTTTTTAACACCTCCATCATATGAATTATTCATTAAAGACTATTATGTTGATATGTTGTAGATCGAGAGTTCTTTTTAGATAGAGTTATGTTTTGGGAAATAATAGGAGACTGAGAAGTCGTTTCATTAGAGGGTTATCGATTATGCTTATATTGATTTGTGGTACTTATGATTGTTTCAATATCACTTGCTTTCCTTTCAATGCATTCAGTTGGAGGATCATGGTGGTATATGTCTTCTTCTCCAAATATAAAGTATTAATAAGTGTATTATTGAATCCAACTAATACCATGTCATCATGAAAAAGATGATTAAAGTCAAATCCCTTAATATCTTTTGCAAATTTCATATTATATTGATCAAATTGTGTAGCAT
>SNQJ01S0231095.1:0-14911 GCA_010110895.2 Picea sitchensis | reverse complement strand
CAGGGAGGTGTAAAAAGGGGGGGATGAGTCATCTCTATCTTCTACCATGGGGCCTAGGACAATTGTTGGCTTTTCCTCTTGGAGGTTTATGGAGCCTGTGGGAATGCATGAGGCTTCAGACTGTAAAATCTCAGAGAAGCATTTTTTGAATTCTTCATGTTTAATTAGCTCGGTGAGGGGCACAGGGATTCTGATCTTTTGAATCTCATGCTCGAAACTAAAAGAATATGTAAGCTTTGGAATTTCTCTTATTTCAGGAACATGATTGTGGGAAATGGGGGATAGGGGTTGGGCCTTCTTACCTCTGTGACTGTGTGCTATTTCATTAGCAGGTTTCTCTGTTCCAGTGGACTGCTCAGGAATATCAGGTGTTGTTGTCTTTTTGTTGGACCTCAGGTTATACCTGCCTTGGCTGCCACTAGCCTCGTCTCCCTTACTTAATTCATTTATCTGGTTGTCCATGAGAGACTCCTTGTATGCTGATTGAGAGAGATGGGGAAAAGAAGAAGTATCTCTGAAGCAATGGATTTCAGGATCAAGCTCATCTGTTTCCCCTTCTCCCTTTTCGGCCAGAAAATTGTTTTGAAAAGGAGCCTGAATCTTCTGGTCTTCTCTGTCTCTTCCCCTCTCTCTTTGCATAGTCGGGGGAGTGATATTTTTTGGCCTCCTAAAACCCCCTTTGATTTCGGAGCCCTGAGGGACTTTGTACATTTGTTTCCTTTCCACCTTCATTTTCTCCATCTCTTTAGACAGAAACTTCATCATCTTGGTCAATTCATCCACTTGAGGGTGGGGCACCGATGGGCTAGAAGTTGAGGCTTCGGATTTTCCCTTTCTTCTGTCTGCGTCGGCCTTGCTCCTTAGTCTGTCAGTTGCTAATACATTTGATTCCACTTCTATGGCCGCATATTACATTTGAGCTAAGGAGGTGGCTCTTCTTTCTCTCAATAAAAGATAGAAATCGGGGCCAAACGCACTGGCATAAGAAATCTTGGTTGAGGCCTCTGAAGGCTTTATTTCAGTGGGGATTTTGTTATACATTTTATTGAATATTTTGGAGAAGTCAGAGACAAATTCTCCTTCCATTTTCTTCAAAGACCCAAACTCTGTCATGTAATACATGAAATCTTTTCTATCGCCCCACTGCCTCAGGAAAGCACTATCCAGGGCTTCGATCCCGGCAATAGATCCGGGGGCCAATCCTCTAAACCACTTCCTCACCTCACCATATAGACTCTGGACGAAGACTCTCATCCAGACATCTTCATTTTCAATGTTTAGATTGTCTGCATAACTGTAGAAAGCAGCAGGTGCTCTTCTGCAGTTATGTCCTCTTCTCCAGTGAACTTGGGCATGTATTTCAAATAGTCTCCAGCAGGGAGAGGATTCATGGGATGGGGTAGGATCAAGGGGGCATATATGGCCATGACTATGGAATCCATTCTATTCAGAGGGGGATTAGCACCAGCCATAGGAATATTAGGTAGTGGAGAGCCTGGAGGAGAAGGAGTGTGAATAGGAGATCTCGGAAAAGAGTTTCCTGAAGGAGAGGGAGACAACAGGGAAAACAGAGAGAGAGATAAAGGACTTGAATGTGCAGATGCTTCTCTTTGTGTAGTAGTAGCAATAAAAGGAGGGGTGGAGAAACCTTCTGAGGCCCGAGGTTTTTGCTGAGGCACAACTTCCAGGGAGGGGGGAGTGACAAGGATCTCTCTTTCTGATGCCATACCAGGAGGAGAAAGCTCAGCAGGAACACTCCCAAAATTCAGAAAATGGGAAACCTCAGAGAAAGGATGACTAGGAAGCTGAGAATAAGAAAATGGAGTTTTTACGGAAGGAGGCGGGGAAATACCTAGTTCAGTAGCGAAGCTTTCTCCTTGAGAGGGCTTCCCTTTTCTGATAATCACCTCTGGATTTTCTTCAGGCGTGGCTAGAGGCAGCTATGGATGGGACCGCGTGTGTCTACCACTGGAAGCCACAACTAACCCAACAGGTTCGCCGCAGTGGAGTCATCACAATGGAGTCACCAGGTGCACAGTAGAAATCTTGAAGGGCTTTGATGCCTGATGCACCTTCATAATCAAAAGCTCAATGTCGTTCAATCCCGGGGAAAATTTTCGACTTCGTCCCCGGCAACAGCGCTAGAAAATGTTAGCGTCAGAAGTCACTCCTGGATTGCTTGTAGGAGCAGAGCCCAATGCCCATCAGTTTTATGTCACGATTTAATAAATGGGGGTGATCAAATGGGTAAATACTCAAGAAGATAAAACTTTGACTCGGGAGACCGGGCCTGGTATGTATGCAGCAAGGGAGGTCTTGATCCAACTTACGTCAGTGAATGGATTAAAGGGTGACAGAGGGAAGACTTGTGATAAGGGTGAGCAAGACTGCCTCAGGTGACAAGCCTTCAGAAGCTTGAGGATGAAAAACTCAGAAGCCAATATCCTCTTGTTCCAGAGCTTGAAGGAGCTGAAGAGTGACTCAACTGGATCCTCCAATTCTAAGTTGTTTTAGCGCTGAGAACATCACAAGAACCAATTAGAAACAATGTGACTATTACAGTGATCCAACCTACATCATCCTATAACAACCACAACTTGACTGGATCCTCCAATTCTGAGTTGTTCTAACACAGTAAACAAAGAAATGGAAGGGAAGCTAACATCCATAAAGTAAGAAATCTCAAATTCCTTATACATTAACCAGAGCGACCAACGCTTTATCAAAAATTTTCAATCAGGAGATTAACTCAACCATCGATAGATACCAAAAATGGAGAAAATGCCTACATATACTCAAAACAACAACGACAACAAAATCGAGATGCTGCATTAAAGACTTTGCGTCTGCATGGCTTCTGACAATCTGCACTTGCATTCTCTGAATGATCGTGCACCCATGGCAGATGCAATCAAACCCCTGACAGTTCCATGGGCGAATCGACGTGCCTTTAATTCATCACCAGACTTTACCATTATGGCGGAGGCGATGTATAACTACCACCAACTACCTCAATAACTGCTTCATTGGGATTGTGAATGGCCTGGCCGACTCAGCACCTTTGGGACGTGGAAGGCTCCTCGCATTGCCATCTAGATTAGCTGAATGACCTGATGAATATGCATGGAGGCCAGCGTGAAGGATGGGGTGCATAATAGGATTGGTGGCGCAAAACCGTGAGGGTGAAATAAGAAGTGGTGAGGTGTGAGAGAGGTGGCAGGGGAAGACACATGGCGAAAGGCAATAAGCGGAGGGGGCAGGAGATGAGATATAACGGGCACATTTTTAATGGGAGGCTGACGTGGAAAGGAGTGGGACACATGGCAGGTGTTGAGTGGATGATGAGATGGGGGAGGGACCATATGGACCGCAAGAGGAGAGATGGACAGATGGCAGGGGGAAGGATGGTCCATAAGCTGACACGACAGGGAAAGGGCCCACGCTTCTTAAATGCAGAGAGGAAAGAGAGGTCTATATCACATGTGCGCCATTGATCCAGGCGCTTTGATCTTGTCCATTGGGAAGATGCACGTCTGATTCTGGACCCCCCCCTCCACTTAAAGGTAGAAAAGTGGGGAGGGTCCGGAATATCCTTTGGCACCATTGATATGGTCGCTCCGATCGTGACCGTCGAAGAGGTGCACCCTCGATTCCGAAGCCCCCCCCTCTGCTTAAAGGTAGAAAGGCGGGGGGGGCTCCGGAATCCTATGTGCGCCATTGATCTGGGTGCGTGAATCTCTGTCGTCCAAATTTGCTTGCCGCTTAATCACAAGCGCACTTTGCATCCGAACTTAGGGCAAGTGGGTTTTTAACCCATTCCTTCACTTTTTACCCCCCGTTTACAAGAAATGTCGCTAACAGGTGCACAAGTATTGCATAACATAGAGGAGTTTTGTTGGTACGCGCATAATATGAGTATAAGTTGTATCGCGATAGTGTATTCAATGGTGTGCATAGATTATTGTGCGTGATGGAACCTATTTAACTTTGACATGGTGAAATGCATAGGGAGAAATGCATGTGAAGTATCGGTGCGCGATACCAAAACTGTGCGTAGTGGATATTGGTGCACAACGCAAAAGTAGTGCGCGCAAGTTGTCGGCGCGACGGAGAAGAAATGCATAATGGATATAGGTACACGAAAAAGCATTTTACCTTGTGATATTGCTATGCACGATAAATATAAATGTATAGGTCGAAGTTTAGTGTGCGCGAATTCGCTTGGAAGGTAATAAGTCTAAGTTTAATTTGCATAATATTAGAAGAAAAAGAAACACACAACCGCATCGAAGCATTAATTAAAAGGAATTCCAATTTTTATATTCCTCCGATTCAGACAGATGGAAGTGAAATATACGATTACAAGAAAAGCATACTATAAAAGAAAACAAGACTCATAACATCACCAGATAGAATTTTGTAATAAAAATTCCAAAATCCGCTTCTGTATTTATATAATCGTATTAATCACAAAATTACAAAAAAAGGGATGATAGCAATTATCCTATTGTAAAAAGAACCATTTAAGAATAGGCCTATCATCTCTAGTGCTCCTTACCTCCGCTATCAGTTGTTCAAAAATTCGCTAAAACACACTTAATTTTAGTTGAAGACTCACTTCAACTTAGCGATCTCCTCCTTTAAAGAATCTAACCAGACCAGTTGATTCTCTCCAACACTTTCGACCGTTTCAGCTGTGGATTCCTCCTTCTTCTGCTGCTTGATCCTTTTCTTCTTAGCAGCTAGCCTGTTGATGACTAAATCCTTCATAGTGGGATTCAACCTGACTTCCAACTGCGAGTCTATATCTAGATCTGTGTGGAATTTAGTCGCTAGAATGTGTGCAAGGACCCTTTCCTCCTTATTCGCAGGAAAGTCTAGCATGTTGCCCGAATAACCAGTCTCCCTGGATTTAGCCTTATCCATGTATCTCAGGTTGTGGATACCGAAATGCATTTACAGAGAGAAGAAATCCAAGCAATTTGGAGATTACCTCGGTTATAGATACGCATATACCTTCATACTTGAGGATTGGTAGTTATAGAATTCCAATTATGATGCGCAGACGGAATACGTACAAGAGTGTTGGGTTTCCATGCTCGACTAATCCATTTCGAATGATTATCTTTTGAGTTCATTACATGGCGGCATTCATCTAACATCACATGGCTACGAAGTATCGAACGAGTGAAACGGGGTGATCTGACTAGCCGTCGCCCGCTCCATGAGTGGTGGATTTGACATGTTGAAACACGTGATACCGCGTCTTGGTGAAAGTGGTTTCAACAAACCACCTTATTGCATAGATGTATCTCTGAAGGCACTATGTGTCTATGTTTTCAAGATTTGGGTCTTATCTATAATTGTCATGGTGATAACACCAGGAAATCAAGAGAGATAATTCTGATGTATATATTGAACCAAAATGGTTCATATTTCTCTTGAATCGTTGAATTGTTAGCCTGATAAGTTTCGATGGATGCACGTTTTGCAGAATTAACAACAACTAGATTAGATCATACCAATGCGGAGTCCATAGGAATGGAATAAGTACAGGGGAATTACAATCATCAAGATGAGAGCAGAGGGGTGGATGTCCATTTGGGCATTGAAGGAACAAACTCCAATGGACATGGAGAAGAAAGGAATGAAAACATGAATATGACTGAGACCATTAAGAATTTGCAGAAGGATGTCCAAAGCCATAAATATGATAATGAAAGGCTTATGAGAGCCAAAGAGTAGCAAGATGACTTCAACATGAAGTTATTGGAGGGCTTGAACATAATAGAAAATAAATTGGTTAAGGAGAGTGGCTCAAGCAAATCTAGAAGTCACAACACTTCGGATAAGAAACGAAAAGCAAAAAGTGTTATTAGACATCACTATCATTCCCCAAGGAATTCCAATAAGAGAGAAGGAAAAAACTCAAGTCTATCCCCTGTCATAAGGTAAAATAGGTCTGGGGTAGATGAGCTGTGAGGATAAATGAACAAAATCAAACCTCCTACATTTGATGGTGAGCAAAAGAAGGATGAAGACGCAAAAACATGGTTGTTGGGAATGAGAAAGTATTTTCAATTGCATAATTATTCCTCTCATGCAGAAGGTAGAATTTCTATCTATAATCTCAAAGGAAAGGATTCCATGTGGTGGAATCAACTTATGCAGGTGCAACACATTGAAGAGAAAAGTGTTACTTGGAGGGAATTCAAGAAGTATTTTGAGAAGAAGTACTTGACTGAGAGATACTATGACAAGAAAATGAAATATTTATTTGAACTCAAGCTTTGAAGTATGACCATAGATGAATATGAGAGAAGGTTTTTGGAACTACTGAAGTATGTCTCTTTCATCAAGGATGAGACAGTCAAAATTCAAAGGTATTTGAGTGGATTKCCAGTGTTCATCAGTGAAAAAATACAATATGATGATCCCAAGAAATTAGAATAGACCATAAGGTGAGCTAAATTCCTATATGATCAGCATAAAGCAAGGCCAACTTTCCAAAATTCTTGGGAAGATAATACAAAATTCTAKATGGATCAGAGGAAGAAGAGAGCTAAGCCACCATTCTTCAAAAATAATCCACAAGGACAGCAAACAGCTAAAGAACCCAGAACGATTGACATAGGGAGTCAAGGGCCAAGGTAGACACCTATGCAATGTTGGGGTTGGAAAGGAGATCACAGGTTCAGAGATTGTCYTCACAGAGGTGAAAAAGGTAGGGTTGTTCACAATGTACAACAAGTTGAAACTGTGGAGAACATGGGAAAATATGTGCCAAGGATTTATGTATCCCTATACAACAAGAAAGMAGAGTATCAGTSCCACATGATTGAAGTGGAAGGTATGATCAACAACCAAACCATTGCTATTTTAATTTATTCAGGAGATAGTCATAGTTATATAGACCCTAAGATGGTGGAAAGTTTGCAATTGCCAAGAATCAAGCATGGGAAATCCTCGTTAGTGCAACTGGCTACAGGAGCCAAAAGAAACGTTAATGAGATGGTTAAGTCATGCCTCATAGACATGAATGGACTAAACACCAAGGAATATTTAAACATCTTTCCTTTAGGTTCCTATCACTGTCTAACTGAGATGGATTGGTTGGACCAACATCACACTCTCTTAGACTGTCACAACAAATCATTTACTTGCCTAGATGAGGAAGGGAAACTAAGAAAAGTACTGAGAATTCCCAGGGCAATATCCATTAGAGAAATTTTGGGATTGCAGCTAAAGAAAGTGGCATGATTGCATAGGATTCCTAAAACAATTGTGTCCAACAAAGACCCAAAATTCACCTCGAATTTTTGGAAAGGATTTTTCAAAGGATTCAGAATGAATATGAACTTTAGTATAGCTTATCATCCTGAGTCTAATGGACAGACAGAGAGGGTGAATAGAGTGATAGAAGATATACTGAGAATGTATGTGATGGACAAATCATAGAAATGGGAAGACTACCTACACTTGGTAGAATTCGCTTACAACAATGGGTATCAGACATCATTGAAGATGAGCCCATTTGAAGCACTTTACGGAAGAAAGTGAAATACTCCAGTGAGTTGGGATAATCCAACTGATAGGACAATAGTTGGGCCAGAGTTGTTCAAGGAGATGGTGGACCAAATGCTAAAAACTAAGCAGAATTTAAAAGCTACCCAAGACAGACAGAAAATGTATGCCGATAAGAACAGAACCCATAGAGAATTCAAAGTGGGTGATCATGTTTTCCTGAAAGTAAAATCTAACAGGAGTTCCCTGAACCTGGGAAGTTGCGCAAAGTTGGCAACCAGATTTTGTAGGCCATTTGAAATCCTAGAGAGGATTGGTCCAGTTTCTTATATGATTGCATTGCCTACATCTATGTCTATTCATAATGTCTTCCATGTTTCATTTCTAAAGAAATATATACCTGATGTTAATCATGGTATTGATTGGAATGTGATTCAGGTGGAGCAAGAAGACGCTTTTCAAGTGCATCTGGTGCACATTTTGGACCAGAAAGTCAAGTAGCTCCGGAACTGAGCCATAGGGACTGTAAAGGTTCCATGGACCTGGTACGGTCTTGAGGACACTACTTGGGAGCATGAGGATGCAGTGTGGACAGAATACCCACATCTTTTTGAAGATTTAAAAAAATTCTTTTGTATATGGGTGTATGATGCACTGAGGACAATGCATAAATAAGGGGAGGGGATTGTAATATCCCTCATTCGATCCCAATTGTAAATGTAATATAAGTGTACCTAATTTGGTGAGCTATTTTGACATCATTTTGTAATGCGCTTCCCATGGCATAGTATGCACATTCCCGTATACCACGCGCAGTAACTAAAGTGCGTGCAATATGGAGGACAACGAGCCTCGTGTATATGATATGTGTTATAGGTGGGTCAACCAATTATTATACGCTAGGATGCTTATGTTTTGTTATTAGGCCAGATCGCCTAGATGTTAAAGGCCAGTGTGCCTATTTTGTACATGTCTCATGATTAATATAAAATACATCAATACGCGTAGAACAACCACGATAAAAGAGATGGGGGACTGAACTTCACTAGTTAGGGAAAGGGAGGTCCAAAATTCAAGGGAAAGGGCTAAGCTAGAGAACTTAAGCCAAAAGGGAATATTATATTAATATTTCCTAAAGCATAAAGTATGGATAATTATTTTATCCTAATTTCTAAAGCTGGGGACAAGTGGACCAAAGTAGCTTCCAACATGACAAGTGTCAAGTTGGGGACATGCATTCATATCGTGAGGACTTAACTCTTTTGGTCACTTTTTCATGGGGATTCTTAGCACCATCTTGACCATCATTCTCACCATCACTTTCATGATGAGTTTCACGGTGATTCCTTCCATCACTCAGTTATCCAGTCAATGATTCCATGACCATTTTCACTCAAGCAGTCAGTTATCCTTGAGACATCCATTTCACCATATATGAGCTTGTTCCCATAGCCTTTTTCAATTGGTGTACCTTGTTAGCTTGGAGCAGGATTGAAAAAGTGGTTTTTTAGTCCTGTGAGCAATTCTCTGAGCGAGAGAATTATTGGGGATCGATTCTCGAAGGTGCTAAACTGTAGCTACAGTGCTCTGAGACTTCCGTTCTGACCTGTTGCTGAATCCCTGGAAGGGAAGTGGGGCAGCAGAGGGACTGTTGAGTAGAGAAGGGGCACACTTCCTTGGGTGGGACAGGCATGTGGGGAATGAGAGGTTGTAGGTTGTTAGTTGAGTGAGCATCGAGACAGAGTATTTCCTGTTGTCCATGAGCCTTAGCCTGGTTAGGAACCCTTTACCTGGGTGGAGTTTAGTCCCATCTTAGGGGTGACTCACTGTTGAGAGTGATGAACAATGTAGTCTAAGGCTGGGAGGTTCTTGGACGGTCTGTACACAGTTGGTGACAATATTTCCAAGATAAGTACCAATCGTATGATAAAATGATATGTTGCATTGTTGTTTACGTGCTTGTGTTACAGTTTATCATATATGTGATTATAATTTCCTGTATGTTTATGGGTATTTTCTTGTATATGCTGCATATCTATGGTTACTATTATTTCAGTATATAGTCGTATATTTCAAAATGTAATTGTTTGTTTATGTTTATATATAAATATTTTGCAAGAGTGTTGTATGTATATGTTTAAGTTGCATGCAATTTGAAGAGAAAATTTATGTGGCATAGCTCAGTTGATTACTGGGTAGGTTACCGTATGTTCCGTAGTAAGAGAACAATAGTGTTCCCTAGAGTAGCATGGCCCGACCTGTTTAAGGTTGTGGATGTTACCAACTGGTGTCAGAGCATGAGGGATCTCTCTGGAGTGGCATCCCCCGGCCTGCGGGTGGTCGGGGGAACGTTACAAATTGGTATAAGAGCTTCAGTTTCAAAACTGAGCCTGGATGGGGTAGAGGGGTTCAGTTGAAGTGAATATTCACAGAAGAGTAACTTCGAAGTGACCAAAATTCAAGTCATGGAGCGTCCCTGGAAAATGTTGGTGTGCTGGCGTGCATGGTAAATTTTGGCACCGCGCGGAAAATCTTGGTATGCAAGTGTGCGCGGTAAATTTTAGTGTCGTGCAGAATATTATTATGGGCAGATGCACACGCTGAATTTAGCCTTGCGTGGTGAGAATTCACATAGTAATGTGCATGGGGTGCGCAAGTATTGCATAACACATAGGAGTTTTGTTGGTACACGCATAATATGAGTATAAGTTGTCTCGCGACAATGTATTCAATGATGCGTGTAGATTATTGTGGGCAATGGAACCTATTGAACTTTTACATGGTGCAATTCATAGGGCAAAATGCATGTGGAGTATCGGTGTGCAATACCAAAACTATGCGCAGTGGATATTGGTGCACAATGAAAAAGTAGTGCGTGCAAGTTATCGGCGCGATGGAGAAGAAATTTATAATGGATATAGGTACACGAAAAAGCCTTTTACCTTGTGATATTTCTATGAACGATAAATATAAATGTATAGGTCGAAGTTTAGTGCACGAGAAGTTGCTTGGAAGGTGATGATTCTGAGTTTAATTTTCATAATATTAGAAGAAAACGAAACACACAACTGCATTGAAGCATAAATTAAAAGGAATTATGAGTTTTATATTCCTCCGATTCAGACAAATGGAAGTGAAATATAAGCTTACAAGAAAAGCATACTATAAAATAAAACAAGACTCATAACACCACCAGATAGAATTTTGTAATAAACAGTCCAAAATTCACTTCTGTATTTATATAATTGTAATAATAACAAAATTACAAAAAAAGGGATGATAGTAGTTATCCTATTGTAAAAAGGACAGTTTAAGAACATGCCTATCATCTCTGGTGCTCCTTACCTCCGCTATCGGTTGTTCAAAAATTCATTGAAACATACTTAATTTTAGTTGATTACTGACTTCAACTTAGCGATCTCCTCCTTTAAAGAATCTAACCAGACTAGTTGATTATGTCCAACACTTTCGGCCGTTTCAGCTGTGGATTCCTCCTTCTTCTATTGCTTTCTCCTTTTCTTCTTAGTGACTGGCCTGTTGATGACTAAATACTTCATAGTGGGATTCAACCTAACTTCCAACCATGAGTCTATAGCCAGCTCTATGTGGAATTTAGTCGCTAGAATGTGCGTAAGGACCCTTTCCTCCTTATTCACAGGAAATTCTAGCATGTTTCCCGAATAACCAGTCTCCCCGCATTTAGCCTTGTCCATGTATCTCAGGTTGTGGATACCAAAATGGTTTTATAGAGAGTAGAAAGTCAAGAAATTTGGAGATTACCTTAGTAATGGATACGCAAATACCTTCATACTTGAGGATTGGTATTTATAGAATTCCAATTATGAAGTGCAAATGGACTACGTACAAGAGCGTTGGGTTTCCATGCTCGGCTAATCCATTTCGAATGATTAGCTTTTGAGTTCATTACATGGAAACGTTCAGCTGACGTCACATAGCTGCAAAGTACCGAACGAGTGAAACGGGGTGATCTGACTAAACGTCGCCCGCTCCACGAGTGGTGGATTTGATATGTTGAAACACTTGATACCGCGTCTTGGTGAAAGTGGTTTCAGCAAACCACCTTCTTGCACAGATGTATCTTTGAAGGAACTGCGCGTCTATGTTTTCAAGACTTGGGTCTTATCTATAATTGTCATGGTGATTACATCAAGAAATCAGGAGAGATAATTCTAATGTATATACTGAACCAAAATGGTTCATATTTCTCTTGAATCGTTGAATTGTTAGCCTGATAAGTTTTGATGGATGCACGTTTTTCATAATTAACAACAACTAGATCAGATCAGACTAGTGAAGAGTCCATAGGAATGGAATAAGAATAGGGGAATTACAGTCAGCAAGATGAGAGAAGAGGGGTGGATGTCCATTTGGGCATTAAAGGAATGAACTCCAATGGACATGGAGAATAAATGAATGAAAACATGAATATGGATGAGACCATTAAGAATTTGCAGAAGGATGTCCAAAGCCATAAAAATGATAATGAAAGGATTATGAGAGCCAAAGAGTAGAAGGATGACTTCAACAGGATGTTATTGGAGGGCTTGAACAAAATAGAAAATAAATTGGTTAAGGAGAGGGGCTCCAACAAATCTGGAAGTCACAAGCCTTCGAATGAGAAAAGAAAAGAAAAAAGTGTTATTAGAAATCACCATCATTCCCCAAGGCATTCCAATAAGAGAGTAGGCAACAACTCAAGTATATCCTCTGTCAGAAGGTATAAGAGGTCTAGGGTGGATGAGCTATGAGGATAAATGAACAAAATCAAACCTCCTTGGAAAGTTTACAATTGCCAAGAAGCAAGCATGGGAAATCTTTGTTGGTGCAACTGGCTACAGGAGCCAGAAGAAAAGTTAATGAGATGGTTAAGTCATGCCTCATAGACATGAATGGAATGAACACAAAGGCATATTTAAACATCTTGCCTTTAGGTTCATATGACTGTCTAATTGGCATGGATTGGTTGGACCAACATCATACTCTCTTAGACTGTCACAACAAAGAATTTACTTGCATGGATGAGGAAGAGAAACTAAGGAAAGTACATGGAATTCATAGGGCAGTAACCATTAGAGAAATTTCAGCATTGTAGCTCAAGAAATGTTACAAAAAAGGGTGTCAAATAAGTGAAGCTCATTTGGCGGAGACACCTAGAGATAAGGTGTCAAATTTGGAAGATTATGCAGTCCTGAAAGATTTTGAATATGTGTTCAAGGAGGTACCCAGACTACCCCCAAGGAGAGACATTCATTTCTCTATAATTTTAATTCCTGGAGCAACACCAGTATCAAAGACTCCTTACAGAATGAGTACACCAAAATTGAAGGAGTTGCAAATGCATCTTGAAGAACTTCTGAAGAAGGGGCATATATGCCCAAGCGTGTCACCTTGGGGTGCCCAGTCTTGTTTGTGAGAAAGAAAGATGGAACACTAATATTGTGCATTGACTTCAGACAGTTGAATAAAGTGACTGTTAAGAACAAGTATCCTCTGCTAAGGATTGATGACCTCTTTGATCAATTGAAGGATGCAAAGATATTTTCAAAGATAGATCTCAGATCATGATACGATTAGGTAATAATTAAAGAAGAAGATATCAGCAAGACCACCTTCAGGATAAGGTATGGTCATTATGAGTTCACAGTGGTTCCATTTGGGTTGTCAAATGCACCAACAGTTTTCATGTGCTTAATGAATGGTGTTTTCCAAGAGTATTTGGACAAGTTTTTCATTGTCTTTTTGGATGATATTATTATATATTCCAAGTCAAAGGAAGAGCATGAAAATCATTTGAGGATGGCATTGCAAGTATTAAGGGAGCATCAATTGTATTCCAAATTGAGCAAGTGCTCATTTTATCAGAAACAAATTCATTATTTGGGGAATATCATTTCAAAGGATGGGATAACAATGGATCCTGAGAATACAGAGGCCATTAGATAATGGTCAGCGTTGAAGAATGTGATAGAGGTGAGATCATTCATGGGTATTRCAGACTACTATAGAATATTTATTRAAGGATTCTCAAAGGTTTCACACCCAATCACTTCTTTGCAAAGAAAAGGAGTGAAGTTTCAGTGGACACTGGATTGCGAGAAAATTTTCCAACACTTGAAACAATTATTGACAAGTGCTCCAATATCAAGGATCACARACCCATATGAACACTTCATCRTATGCACCGATGCATGTAATGAAGGACTTGGTGGAGTCCTCAGTCAAAATTGGTTTGTCATATGTTATGAATCAAGGAAGTTGAAGTATCATGAAAGAAACTATGCCACTCATGATTTGGAGTTGGCAGCCATAGTGCATGTCTTGAGGAAATGGAGACACTACCTCATGGGAAAGAGGTTTGATCTAAGAATAGACCACAATGGTCTGAAACATCTATTTGATCAGCCAAATCTAAATGTTAGGAAAAGAATATGGTTAGAATTTCTAAGCAAATATGACTTTGATATAAAGCATATCAAGGGGAAAGAGAATAAACTAATTGATGCACTCAGCAAGAAGGTGCATGAATTACATGCTACATCCATTAGCATGTATCAGAATGATATTAAAAGAAAAATTATGGAGGCTGCAAATGAAAATCTACAATACAGAGAATCGGTAGCAATGCTACAATAGGGTAAGATGCCACAAAAGGTGGATAATTATAATTTGGGAATAGATGGAATACTGTTGCACAAGAACATAATTTGTTTTCCAAATGTCCAGGACTTGAAACATATGATTTTTCATAAAATGCATAATGTTCCATATGAAATGCACCCTAGATATCAGAAAAGCGTGGCAGCAATCAAGAGCCATTACTTTTGGTTAGGTATGAAGAGAGAGATCGTCAAATACGTCACTAGATGTATGGAATGCCAAAAAGTTAAAGCTGAGAATAGGCACCCAACAGGGTTGCTGCAACCTTTAACCATTCCTGAATGGAAGTGGGAAGTGGTGACAATGGATTTTATTACAGGATTTCCTGGAACGGGAAATCTACATGATTCGATCATGTTGGTGGTGGGAAAGCTTACGAAATATCCCCATTTTATTCCACTAAAAACTACACACAAGGCAGTAGATGTTGTTGATATTTTCATGAAGGAAGTGGCACGATTTCACGGGATTCCTAAAAAAATTATGTCTGACAGAGACCCAAAATTTGTTGATTAAGGTTGGTTGTCATTGATGTCAACCCTTGAAGAAAGACCCATAGCACAAATGTTTGGGTAATGGACTCAATAGTGTTTGATGTAAATATGACTCATTATTTTTTTTTCATGGTTGATAAGAAGTAAATATGGATGAACTCCAAAGTGGTCCCCTTATGGTGAAAGCCCTCACGGGAAGACGCTTTGTGGAGTAA